>JAQIXX010008009.1:0-10150 GCA_034700605.1 Willowsia nigromaculata | reverse complement strand
GCGTTTTGCGAGGAACATTTCGGGCATTGTTTAGCTCAAGAGGTTAGTATAAGTAAATTAAATAATGCAGTTTTAGAAGGCCGCATTGATTGGTTGTCAGTATAATGATGTTCATGAAGAGTTAATTAAAAGTGGGATGACCTATCAAAGTGTCACCTCAAACGCCATATTGTACATTTCTATTGCAGCAAAGCTCCCTATCAGCATTAGAAGCTCCATTCCAAGCACAAATTTTTGAAGTAAATCAAAATTCATTTGACCATTTAAAGTGAATTCCGCATGTAGACCCTGAAGTATTATCAATAGTAGGAGGAAACCATATAACCTAACTTTTCTTATAAGGTGGCAATTTTTCTGATCCTGGTCTTCGAAACAATTTTACTAACGGGATTTAGCATCCCAAAAGAAAAGTACGCTGTTCAGTGAGCCAGCCACCCGGCAACCAAACACAAATATATCGAAATGCTTCTGCAACATTTTGAAAAGTTAGATGGAAACTGTGAAGACTAAAGCGCCCTTACTAACTTTTTACACAAACAGAGAGTAAAACCTTTTAGCAAATTTAAGGAGTGATTCATATGTGCAAATGACCCCTCGTCACTAGACACGCCCACTTCCTTAGAGACCTGTGTGGGAAAAGTTGATCAGATTGTGAAATCTTACAACGTATAACAATAAATTTAACTAAATGAGAATATGTTATCGTGTTTTGTGCGGGTTTTATTAATTAAAAATATCTCTGAGAGATATGCGGCGGATTAATTAAACCAATGGAAATACTGGGTGATTAAAATAGAGCTTTGCAAATGGAAGTCAACAATAATCGTTTACATATGCTGTCTTTATCGCAGATGTCTGTGGATGAAATTGAAAGTTGGCGATTTGTGTTGCGCTCACGAACTTTTAAAATAATTTTAAAGTAATAAAAAACACGTAACAACCTTTACGACCTTTACAACCTTTTCAATTGGGTTTTTAGATAATTGTACACGGGGAAATCCTTTACGAGTTTTATTTACTTTATTTTCCAATTAGTTTCAATAAGTTTATTACACATTTAAACAAAACAACAGATTAAATTACAATCAGTAGTAGTTGCAATTCTTTAAAGTTTATCCAGATATCTCAACATTTTATCTTGATAATTTTTGTGGTATTTCTACATAACATCATGCCAAAACACTCCCAGATATCTCTGAAACTTGCGTTTGAACGTATTACCTCAATTGTACATTTGAAAAATGACACCAATAGAAGGACTAAGAGAACAGCTAGGACAGGTAACACTTTACTAATTGTAATTAAGTCAGGTGGCATTCTTTCATCTGTAGATGCGATTACAGATCTTCGAAACTTACTACTAAAATGAAGTTTCCAGTCTTTCCACTTTCCCATTAAACCTGCCACATGTAATCGTGAAAATGTAGTTCGTAACATAGGAGCAAAGGATGATTGAAAGTTCCAGTAGGTAGGATATGTGCTTAAAACTTGCTTAATTTTATAACACTTAACATTATTTCCAAGTTCAGCTTGAAACATGTGGGTTAAAACAAGCAAAGCTTCTTGTACAATATTTTCTAAATTATAATACGCACGTTTTTCTTCACGTCGTAAAGGATACATTGATTTTATGTCCCAAAACCGCTTTGATTGGAATACCAAACTTTTATTAAAATTATCTAATATTTGGCTATCCTTAAACTCGTTAAAGGCTGCTTCAATAAGTCGGTATCTGGCTGTTTCGGAACCTACTACAACCTTAAATCCTCCATTCAATAATTCCTCCAATGTCTCAAACGATTTTTGTGGAATTGCTACTGCAAAGAGACTTGTCAAAAGATTTTCATAATAATTCCAAATAAAAAAGCCTAACCAAATAATTAAAATATAGAAACTCTTTCGTTGCTCTGATATCTCAACAGAACCTCTGGTGATCAAAAGTAAGAGGTTATACGTGTGATTATTAGCCTTTCGTTTATATCTTGTCATTCTGTTCACAAGTGGACAAAAGAATATTCGCCATAAGAAAACGCAAAACACTGTAATCGTCCATAATGCAATTGAGTCAGGCATGGTCCAAACGCTGTGGTCCCATAGTCTATATGTTGATTTGGATTTGAAATCACAATAGAAAAAGGCGTAACCCGAATATCCTTCAAAATATACTCCAGGAATGTCTTCATTGTCTAAAACATTTGAAGGGACATGTGAAGCTAAAATAAGACTAGACTGCATGTCTAGGGAAGTCACGTAGGATACGTTATGTCTACGCGCAAGTAATGCAAGGGCCATAATATTTTCAGAACATTGAACATTGTGCTTTAAAACCGTATGTTTTCTTGTCTTGTATTCACCCTCGCACAAAGCAATATCTGGTAAAAACGGTTTCGAATTAGATGGCACCGCATATGACGTACTGAAAAAAAGATTTTGTGCAGTAAAATAAAATTTTTGGTAAATAAAGAGAGTATCAAATTTATCAGTATTGAATATTGACAAGTCGAATTTCACGTTACTCCTTGCTGGTCCAATTAGATATGAATCGACTTGCATAGGCCAACTTTTCTGTTTCTTCAAGACAATAGCTAATTTAATTGCTGGGGTTATATGAAAAATAAATGTGTTCGCTATTGTTAAGCAATTTTTATCAAGTTGCAAATTGTACTGCTGTTTTGTGTTGAAATGGAGAGCAAAATATTGATTGCAAGTGAAAATATCTTGGTTTGGTGTATTTGTTGAGACTATTATTAGTATATTTGTAAGTTTGTATAAAATATTTGTGAAAAAATACACAGAAAGGTGAGCATACGTGGAATAGTCAGGGGTGGTTTTGCCTGCTGCAAGAATTAGGGTCCAGGGTTGTGAATATCTTGTAAGCCATTTGTCTTCTACATCGGCTCTTAACATTTTTGTTTGTATAATTTGCCTAAGATAGCAACTTATACTGTGAAATTTTACTGAACAAAATGGTTCGTAGTAGTAAATCATGTATTTATCTTGGTTCCTTAGCACGCCAGGGAGATGATTTTGAAAGAAATTTTGGTCGATTGTGTTACAGAATATTTTAGATAGAACTGGTTGAATAAAACACAGCCAAACAATTATTCTTGCATTCATTTTGAGATAGCACAAACACTTATTTCGTGAAGCCATCAGATTCGACTGGGCATTTTACGTGCTAGAACTACTTTTAACTACTAAGATAAATAATTTTATTAAAAGTATTAAGCAAGACTGCATATTACGAAGAGTTTTCACGTGGTCGAACATGTAATGCCATTTTGCACGCAGACGATTGAAGTTTAAAGCTTATGGATCTCACGTGGTGTGGCACATATATGTAACCAAAGCATAGCCTGTGCTACACATAATATATTTAATTATGTTTAATTGAAACACTTCTAGTCCATACGGTTCGGTATTTGAAAAGCATAACGAGTATTAACATAAATTGCCATATTATCAAAATTAAATCATCCTCTGAAACTCCACTAAATCCAACTGTATAATGTGACTAATTACCATTTTAAACATTTAATTAATTACAGTAAAAATTAATGCCATTCCGGCTTTATAGATCACAATTTTAATGTGAAGTTAAAGCTTTCACTATCATTGAAACATTAATTCAAGTGATCTCAAGCGTCTTTCAAATATGAAAGACGAAGTCACTGTTTTGTCAAATATATGGAAGTAGTAGTTAGTTTTCATTTCAATATTAATACTAAATTAAATTGCACATCCAAATATTCTAGAAGTGAAACGCCGCTCAATATTACGATTCCTGACACTCCCAAGGCATTCTCAAATCAGAGTAAACAAGGTAAAAACCATGAACAACAGGTGTAAGGGTACTTTTGTTGGTTATAAGTATGTAATTACATACAAGTCAATGAATTAGCAACTTTATCACCCTTATTTGGCGGGGTTTGCTCCCAATTTCGATTTTTCAGAATAAGGGGCTGAAAACGGTACGGAAGGGTGCAAGGCCCGCCATTTAAGGGTGCGAAATAATTACATGCCGTCATCAATACTTTTTTATATATGTTGTGTATCGGAGAAACCTGCGAATCAAATTAAAGTTTAGCAATTCCTGTCATACTTATCAGCAGCAAATAGGAAACAATTGGGGTTTTAAATAATGTTAAAAGCAGAAATCTTAAACATGCGATGTGTATTTTATTTTTCAATTCTTTCTACTAAATTAACAAAAATATTTTAACCGCACTAGAGATAGAATAACTCAATAATTGACTTTAATATCTTTTGTGTAATTTCTAATTAACATGAAATCAAAAAGCATTCGAATATCTCCACAAAAGGTTTTAGAACATAATACCTTATATGTACATTTCGCAAATGCCATTAAATATTTTAGATAGCACTGGTTGAAGTAAGCACAGCTCACATATTATTGCGGCTTTCATTTGTGAGTAGGAAAACAATATTTTTGCCTTAACTTTTTTACTTAACTACTTTACTTTAGAGATGTCTCACAGTTCTGTGAAAAGGAATTTAACAATTAAACATGAAAAAAGGGTATAATGTTCTCTGCTTGGTTGTGTAACTTACGCTCATTAGTTTTTTCATTGACTAGCCACTTAATGTGAGTGAACATCACACGTGTTGGAACACCTTTAAAGTACTTAAATATTAATTACATCAAAAAGTGTTGAGTCAGACTATCGTAGAATATATCACGTTACCAGACATTAAACACGTTTTGCAGACAGAATTTAAAACTCATTGGTCACGTGGTGCAGCATGAGAATATGCAAGTAACCAAAGAGTTGCTTCTGCTTAACAAACATACCTCAATATGCTCAATTGTAACACTTCTAGTCTATTCACTGCGAAACGTAAAATATCACGAGGAGGAGAGCATGACAAATAATTATATCAAGTGCCATTACTACTAGATCAAATCGCACGTTGCATGCCATGCCACCGATTCAAATATATAATGACTACAATAATCTTTGCTAATATTTAATAAATTAAATTAACAGTAATTATTAATTGGCTTTTGTTATAAAAGATGGATCATATGAACACAATTTTTAATATCAGTGAAATACCGTTTTGGCCAATTATTTAATGAATTTTTTCGTTAGGCAATTAAGCGTAGCTAAACTAATTAGCTAATGTGTAGTAGGTGCCGTAGTTCCTATATTTTGTGTATGCAAAAATATAGGTGTAACCGAAACTATCCCTATCTAATTAATAAAAACAGATTACCAAATACACAAAATTTAAGCTTTTATTTTAAAATATTGATCTTATTGACTTTTAAAGATGCATACAATACTGAAATAAGCATCAGCATTGAATACACTAAGTTATTTCTGCATTTAATCTTAATTACTTTTGTGGTATTTCTGCGCAACACAATGCTAAAACACTGCTTAATATCTGTACAAATAGTTTTTGAGCATATCATCTCATGTAAACATTTCACAAATGATAAGAGCAGAAAAGCTAAAAGCAGAGCAAGGACGGGTAATACTTTGCTAATTGTAATTAAATCAGGTGGCATTCTTTCATACGAAGAAGAGATAGCTGCTTTTCTAAATTTACTGCTAAAATGAAGTTTCCAGTCCTTCCACTTTCCCATCAAACCTGCCACATGTAATCTAGAAAAAGTATTTTGTAGCATTGGTGCAAAAACTGACTCAAATGCCCAATAACTGGGATATGCACCCAACGTCTGCTTAATTTTATTGCACTTCACATTCTTCCCAAGTCTAGCTTGAAGCCTGTAATTATAAGTAAGTACAATCTCGTCCACAATATTTTCAACATTATAGTACGCAAGTTTCTCCTTTCGCTGTAGAGGATACATTGATTCTGTATCCCAAGCCGTTCTCAATTGAGTCACCAAACTTCTGTTAAAATTTGATAATAGTTTGTCATCCTTAAAATCAATAACCGCTGCATCAATTAGTTGCTCTCTAGCACTGTAAGAATTAACAGCCACCTTAAAACCTCCGCCGAATAATTCTTGCAAAGTATCGAATGATTTTTGTGGAACCGCCACTGCAATAAGACTTGTCAAAAGATTTTCATAATAATTCCAAATAAAAAAGCCTAGCCATATAATTAGAATATAGAAACGCTTTCGTTCCTCTGCTATCACAACTGATCCTCTAGTAATTAAGATTAACAGATTGTACGTTTCATTCGTATTTTTGCCTTTATGTGTCGACATTTTGTTTACAAGTGGACAAAAGAGTACTCGCCATAAGAAAATGCAAAATATGGTAATTGCCCACAATAAAATTGAATCAGGCACTGTCCAAACGCTGGGGTCCAAAAAGGTATGAGATGATTTGGATTTGAAATCACAGTAAAAAAAAGCGTAACCAAAATATCCTTCGAAATACACTCCATGAATTTCATCTTTCTTTAGAAAATATGAGGGAATATGTGAAGTTAAAAGCAGGCTAGCTTTAGTTTGTATGGAAGTTCTGTAAGAAACATTGTGTCTGATTGCAAGTAAAGCAAGCGCCATAATATCTTTGGAACATTGAACAGGCTCTTTTAAAGCACTATACTTTCTCGTTTTGTATTCATGCTCGCACAAAGCAATATAAGGTATTAAGGGTTTCGATTTTGATATGATGGTGTATGAATGGGCGAATAGAAAATTTTGTGAATTGTAATAAAACTTTTGGTAAATTATTAAAGAATCAAAATCATCAGTATTTAGCAATGACAAGTCGAATTTCAGGTAACTGCTTAATGGTCCAATTAAATATGAGTTGATTTTTTCCGCACTATCCTTGTTTGGCTTCAAGACAAGTGCTAATTTAATTGCTGGGGTTTTATGGAAAATATATGAGTTCATTATTGTTACACAATTTTTGTATCTTTTGTCACTGTAATATTTCTCCACGTTAAAATGAAGAACAAAATACTCATCACAATTTAAAGTTTCTCGATTTGTCACAATTGTTGAACCAATTATTAGTATATTTGTAGATTTATATAAAATGTTGTAGAAAAAGTACACCGAAATATCAGCATACGTATAAAGATTTCTTGTGATTTTCCCTGCAGCAAGTATTAGTGTCCATGGTTGTGAATATTTAGTAGGCCACTTGTCTTCGACAGTAGTTATTATCATTTCTGTTTGTATAATTTGTCTAAGATAGCCTGTACTAAAAATATTGACTTGGCAATACGGTTCATAAAAGTAGATTGTGTATTTATCTTGGTTTTTTAAAACGCCTGGTAAATGGTGTTTCAAGAAATTTTGATCGATGAAGTTACAAGCTATTTTTGAAAGCACTGGCTGAAGCGAAAACAACGAAAGTAGCGCTGTTGCTTTCATTTTGAAATACTGAGACAGGTTTTAAAACTTTGGGTTTGTTGGGTTTGTTAATCAGTTTATATTTCCGAGACTATGTATTGTCCTATGCTCATTTTAGCCAAAATTTTGTGCATTAAAAAAAACAATAAGCTATGCAGGAACTGAACATGAAATGTAGGCTCGTAATCACTTAGCTAATAAATGATTGCACAAAACTACGCTAGCACGTCTGGACTTTTCCGTACACCAAATGATAAGATGTAAGTGAGCATTTTGTGTGTCCAAAAGGCTTGTACGTACTCAAATAATTAACTTAAAACTGGCTACCTAACAATATACTCAGATGGAAATTTCACGTTGCCAGACATTCGATTCTTTTTATTAGTTTACAAGCCCGATTTCAAAATGATATGGATCACGTTGTTGAGAACGGACGTTTGCAATCGGATAAGTGCTTCTATTACACCTATATATTTTATTATGGTTAATTGTAACATATATAGCAAGCTTAAAGACAGAGTTCAGAAGAATCACGTGCATTGAAACGGACACTGAAATTGTTACTAAGCGAATTACTAAATTAATAACTCTATCAACCTTAATGTATTTTTTTTCAAAATTGAATTCATTAATGCCTCAACTGTATTAAAATATTGTTCAGAAATTTACAAGATATTAAAGTTTTTACTTTCATTGGAATATTAACTCAATCGATCTCAAACGTTTTTCAAATACTAAATATGATGTTACCGTTTTGTCAAATATGTGGAAATAGTAATTAGTTTTCATGGATTTGGTAAGTTTACAAAAACAACCAGAGTAAAAATAAATTGGTCTGAGAGAGGCCAATCTTTTCCGTTGATATTTTGCATAAAACGTTGTTATTTTCTTTGAGACCTGCATTTCCAATAGTTGGTTTGGCCACTTATCTTCCACCATATGAATATTTTTACCATATTTTTTCATGAATATTAGCAGTTATACCTAGAGCTACACTAATGAAGTAATATGTAGTAGGCGCCGCTGTTCCTACAGACATGTAAATTAGCAAGCGAAATATTCTCCATCCTATTAATAAAAACAGATTGCCAAATACACAAAATATTGTTCCTGCAAATAGTAAATTTGCAATAAGCCATGGCAAAAACCAATTACCTACACTAAGAACTATATTTATGGTTTGGTAAGTTGTAGCACTCAAAGCATTGAACTTTTGCAAGCTTAATATATCAATACATTTGTTGTACACGAGTTGATGCAAAACCATAATTGAAAACAGTAAACCGCCACTTCGACCACCTTCCATCATGATAGGATATACAATTATAAATCTTAAAAATCTAGTAGCTGTTAGAACTGATTGAGAGTTTTCATGCAACCAGAAGAATGGCAAATCAGCTATTATCAAGTGTAAAGGATCGAATTTAAAGTATAAGACAAAAAAAGTACCAACTGCGGGAAAAAGTTAACACTATACCAACTTTGTCAGTTGACAAATCATTAGTAAGTAGTTTCTTTGCTTCTTTAAATAGCAATTTCAAAATTTGTTCACTTGAAAACTTATTTGAAGATTTGGTTATCAAGTTTTCAAGGTACAATACATTATTCATGTATTGCACCGATCGGTGTCCATAAAATGTCACCAAAATATTGAAAAAGGTTGACATAGAGCCGAATACAATTAAAGCTGTCAAAACTAACACTGCGATTCCGTTTATGTTGTGATTGTTGCAGTAGAAGTATTTTAAAATCACATAAAGTGTACAAATTAGAACTACTGGGATAATTAAAAAATTTTTGATGTAAAATGGGAACAGGCTAAAACTAGGTTTCCTCACTCTCCATTTGTATTCACTTTCCGATAAGGTCAATATGTGAGGATACAACGTGAACTTTGAGAGGTATTCTCCTAATCGGAGAGCTTTCCATATAAGCAGAGTTGACATGGTGATAAGTTATTGTTTTTTAAGATTTATTTAATGCCTTGAAATAGCTTTTCTTTAGAAATTATTATTTTTTGAACCGTACTCAAAACAAGAAGTCATATTTGCTATTGCGGTTTCCCAACAGGAAAAATTGTTTATATTTTTGCGTTACTAATGAAGTAAGGTAAATAGCCATGCTGGTACTTTTCATAATTTGTATTGTTTACTTTTAAACCTTGAAAACCGACCAAAATTAAATTTTAAAAAAACGGAAGAAAATTAATTAATATTATACACCAAGCCAATTACCCATAATTGACAGAAGATTCTAGTACAAGAACGTAATTTTGCTTTAATTAGCTAATTTGCAAATTTAGTAGGACGCAATTTGTAAACTTAAAAATTTTGGCCTTTTTATCGTTTTGGCTGCGCAATTTGTAAAATGGACAATTTTTGAAGGGTGGGACATAATTTCTTCTGTAAAACCTTAGAATCAAGTCTTATATCCAAAATGGTTCATAAAGACGAATAAAAATATGACTTTACAAAATAATATTGATGCTTGAATTGACTACCTACGACTTGCTCAAAAATTTCAGTACCTTGGAGTTGATTTGGATTTAATGCTTTCAATATACCGTAAAATCTGAAATAGACGCCCCGGCGTCTACGTGCAAAGTCGATTTTTTCGTCCGTAGACGCCGGGGCGTTTATTAAAGGGAGGCGCGTAATTGAAGGGGGCCTCTATTTACTCCGCCAACTTTTCGGTTGAAATTTTTTCTAAAATATCTTCTTCGTAATGTATAAATATGAAATAAAAACTAAGATTTTCATGTAATATTGTATGCTCTCTAGGTGGACAATACACTTCTAACGCAAAGGAGATCAAATACTGTTTTGTGGTAACCCAAAC
>JAQIXX010008008.1:0-10151 GCA_034700605.1 Willowsia nigromaculata | reverse complement strand
TACATCTCTCTCTCATCTACATAGCCCCAATAGTACCATATGGAAATATAAATAGGCTAACCAAATCTACACCACAACATAAACCATTGTTTCCTTAATGTGCAATTTATAGTTTGTTTCACTGTGGAAAGAACTATCATCCATATTGGGTTATGTGTGAATTAAATAAATAGTACGGAATTTGCGTGATTTCAATCTCTATTCGTTTGGGAATTTTATGATAGGTAATTACAACATTTGTGCCATCTTTTGTCGCAAAACATGAAGCCTTACGTATTTAAACTCTAAAATGTATGCTTTCTTAATTTACAACTTCATTGAATTGGTTTTTTAATAGTTTCATCGCTGTCAAATATAATGGGAATCATGAAAACATTTCGAACAAAGTTACCTAAATAATGTTCACCTGAAAACTGACAAATTACTGTATTATTATAAGAAAATGCGAGATTTAAAAGTTATTTGTTTACGGCATTTTTTTCAAGCCAAAGAGCACTGCTTTTGCTACTAAATTTTCAACGTAGTGATAACTATAATAATCATGAATTTTGCATTCAATCCGAAAACAGTACATTTAGATTGCCTTTTCGTATCTTTGAGTTCTAGCCTTAATTATATTTGGGTTACCTACCTACTCAGATGAAGATACTCAAAATTTAAATATGATGTTCCAGGTTTGTAGGAAACTAGACAGGTTTTATCACAAGTTTATCAATAGAGATGACATGAACTTGAGACACATGCTTTCGCATAAGAATTAAATGCCTTAACCGCAATTAGGGTCAAAATCCTTTGTAGCTACATGTTTTCTTTTGAAACTATCGAAACTACAAACCTTTTTAAGGGAGATCAATCAGTGGATAGGGTGGGCTTTTTAATGAATGTTCTGGTTGTAGTTATAATTGCTATAGGAATACTTCTAACATATTTTGAATATGAACCGGATATAATCCACTGACACAGGCAACATTTAATTGGTTCTTACAGTACAACACTCCCAGACAAATATATTTAAGGTATTTAAATGGATGCATGTATACTTTAGAAGCCACTAGGATCTTTTCGATTATTCTGAAATTAACAATTGCAGTGTGTAATGGGAGTTACTAAAAGACACATCCCTACATCCCCCACCCCCAAGAATCCACACCCCGAATCTCCTAAGGATTCACACCCACACATTCCAGAATGATTTAAATTTATAATTGTTTTACTTATAATTTTACCGAATATACTTATTAAACGGATTACGCATAAGTAAAATGGTAGCTAACGACTATGTAAATGCACATTAAATACAGCTATTGCCAAACAGCTCTTATATACACAAATCAAGCCTTAAAAAATTATATTCCTCCAGTGGAATCTACTTTTAAGGATATCAAGTACGTCGATTATCTACAGACACGTGATAAGGTTTAACTTGTTGGGAACTAAGAGAATTTGGGATCATATTGTAATAAAATTCCCGTACAAACTTGGTGTCTATATTTTTTAGATTGATAGCCAGATTTAAGACTAGGCATTTTCCAAGAATAAGTCTAGAAAGCATAGGTACAAGGAAATTACCAGATTATGTGTTCTCTCATCACACTTCTGACATTTACTTGTATATGTATTTAAATATTACAAACTTGTGTTTCACTATCATATAGCATAGATATCAACAAAGTTGTGAAAACATTTTAATTTTTTAATAATGTTAGAACGTTAAAAATGAAACTGGATACTAATTACTCCCCGCCAACAACAGTAAATTAACAGTACAAGAATTTCCAAAGTCAATGCACTTTAATGGAGTCAGAGGCTCCAAATAGTTGAGCGATCCGAAACGAACTTTAATTCTGCTACAACTTTTATGGAACAGCTTTTTCCACAATATATTGACATCTTTTTTGTTCTCATTCACAATTAAATATTGTGATATTTTCCTGAAAATCTCATCAGACCTGGCGTACACTTGTCCCATCAATCCCAAGATGATAAGTATTGCTGGTGCACAATTAACAAATAGAAGCCCAAAAATTCCTAATTGAAGAATATTTTCTTTCACCCAAGGAGTTCGCACCAGGATTGTCAGGCTAATGGATTGAAATGCTGTTGTGCCAACTACAGCAATACTCATGAAAACTTTCTGCTGGATATTGTTCATGAGGATGGCTAAAACCTGTAGTGTGCGGTATGTCAGCGTTTCCTGCCGAGGTGTCAAATTTCCGTTTGTAGCAGCTTCCAAATACCTAAAAGTCAATTAATTACCAAATTAGTTTCAACAGTAGAGTACTACCGAACATATATTCAATAATATATGTGGTGTTACATTTCCAAATATTCTCGAAGATTGATTGAGCCCAACATAACGATGCCACACATAGAAATTGCACTGGTGTTCAGAGTAAAAGCCCATACCCAGTGGTTGAAAAAAAATATCAGAAATTTTGTTACAGATCCAAACAACCGCACTGACAACGTGCTCGAAAAAGAACGCCTAGAATGCAAACATTCTGGAAGAAATTGGTAACCTAAAATTGAAGGATTACAAGGACTGTTCCAATGAAACCCGAAGATTACAATAATAGGCAATATAATGGAAGTAGTAGAAACTGCGTATGCCAAGTAAATGTTGAGGGTAGCGACAAAAGATATTTTTCTGTTCAATGGGTTTACGTCTGGAAGGAGCTTGGGAAACTCTAAAAGTCCGTTGATGTACATACAAATCTCGAACGCTTCTTGCTTACACACTTTGACAACTCCATGAGTGAAAAGCAGTACACATATTTCTATCACGAACAAATACTTTTGTATTAAATTCCATTGTAAATGTCTAGTAATGAAATACAACCCTTGTATTAGGATTATGGTAGTACACAGTGCATGTGTCTTAACTCGCTTGTTCGTTGACTTTAGTTTAGACGGTTTTCTTTTTAAAATTCTCATTTGTTTGTAAACAGGATCCCAGTAAAATAATACGCTGCCTAAAGTTCCTGCCAAATAACACATTAAAGCAAACAAGCTCAGGTGTTTTTGCAACATTTTGATTTCTTTTATTATAACAGTTAAAATCTATATTGAATTGCGAATATATTTGCCTATTCATAAGTTTGTAAAATAGATTTTTTTTGGATACTTGTCCAAATATTTTTACTCTGAGCTTGAGCAAAGGTGAATATGAGCAACCGCGGAAACTGCAGTGAAGTTGAAAATAATAAATTTCACCAGTTGTTATTGCTGTGGTTGGAATTGTTTGCTACAAATAATAAAATTAGAAATGTTTATTGTTTCTCGTAACACAAATTCCATGTTAAGACAAAAACACCATCATAAATTTACTGTTTTACGAGTTAATATAGGAAAGTTACTGAGGCTGTAGTATGTGCTCAAATTAAATAAAACATTATTTATAGCGAGCAGAAATGTATCTTTTAGGAATACCTTACGTACAATATTAAGTTTTAGTTACCATATTCAAAGACAAATATTTAATAATTTATGGATTGCTTCTGTAATTTCTCATTTAGCCCACAAATCCAGTGTTACGAAAATTAAAAATACCTAAGCTTTGTTCAAAATGAAATTAAGATAGACGAAATGTACCGCCTTATAATTGTTTGCCTGTCTTTCTAGAAACAAAATGGGAAAAGTCAAGATAAGGAGAGTCAAACTTTCTTGTGTTCTAAATAAAATTTTAAAGGTGGTGATTTTCCGTGTTTCAAAGAATTTGCGTCCGCAGCATGGAACTGTCGCATTGCAAACTTAAATAAAAATTAAATTAAATACTTAAATTATTAATGCTAATTCTGATTTGGGGATATTCTAATTGCGAATTTTTACATGGCTTTTTTTAAAACAGTCTGAATATGCCTATCTATAGCATATTGAATATACCAAAACTCGAACCGTTTATGAATGTTGGAAGCTATTTACCATAAATATTGCGCAGTTAAAAACAAGATACAAATTCGCAACCAAAGGCCTTTATTGAAATTAAATTACCTTCGTTGAACAGGAAATGGGTTGGCATCGTCCGTGTTGATATGTCGAGAAACATAGACTCCGGTTTCGTTATTTAATCTCATATATCAGCCAGGGATATGTACATGATTTAGGAATCTTTCTTTCCATAGGAAGCTTAAAAGTGTACGTATCTTTGGGATGTTACAAAAAAAGTAGGCCATATGTGTGGATACATGGGATCAGATCATTAGTCAGTAATACCAGTTTTGATCTTGAATGCTTGCTAGAAACCTCACAAGAAGTAAGAATAAACACATCGACAAAACCAAAAATCCAAACTTTCAGAAAAACTTTTAATGTGTATTTTTAGATAGCCTATGATCTAAAATGGGGATTTGCAAAGTTTAGTACCAATAGCACCTTTCTGGTTCTTGTGGTGGTACAAGACATTCAATGGTATTTGATGGATCTGGCTTTTTGGCGAATTTTGGTACTAATTGCTTCACTGCTTCTATCACTTAGCATTTACCGAGCTTAAATGTCGTGTTCCAAGCACAAAATTTTGTGTTCTTTCAGATGAGCTATTGTGCATGAAACTGGGATGTCTATATTCATAGCTACAGGACAATGAATTTGCAAAATATCGCATTTTTCAGCAATTCAAGCGGTATAGTTTAGTAACAACAGCACCACATGACCAGTAGATTGTCATGTTCAATAGCTCCAGCGATTTGCTACAAGATAGGATTTGCGTAACTGCATATACAAATGTATGCAAAATTTTAGAGCAATTCAGCAAAATCTTACAAGCGCCTCACAAATCTTGACGATTTTACTAATAGTCTCATAAAATCAGTTACAGAGTGAAATTCAAAATTCTAAAAAAGTTCAAATTACAGTTTTTTGTTGGCTTTCGTTTGACACCTCAATCACAAAAATCGAACAACAGCCCTTTTTGAAATCTTCAATATGATAAAAAAGTGATTTCGAGACAATATTAAGGAAAATTTAGTAACAAAATTTCCGAAAACACTACTCCATTGCATTAAAGATAAGATTAGCGTCGTTCAAAACCAAAAGCGTTGGCGTTTGCTGTGTCATGTACATGTTTTCAGATTCTTTATTATCACAGCAAGCTTGTACGTGTATGTTTTTTGCACTTTGCTAAAATAATGGTTGACAAAATATACAGATACATGGGAACAGAGCAAGAGTATCATTTCATGCAACCTGAATTCATTCTGTAATACGAGTTGTAAGTTGTAATAATGTTTGCTATAAACCTCTCAAGTTCGCAAAATGAATGTGGAAGAAAAAAGTCTACTGATTTCACAATATTAGGGTTAAGGTTTGGTTACAAAACGCGTAAATTTTGTCATTTGTAAATGAATAAATAGTTTCACGCCGAGTCTTTTATCCAATATCAATATACAAAGACAAGAAAACTGATAAGATATTTTACTTTCAAGAATGATTTGGTTAGGTTTATTTTGTACTGTGGTATATTAAGTTTGTTTCCAAAACAGGTAATGTACCAATGATGATTCGAAAGTGAAATTTCAGTAATGGTATAAGTGAAACCAGAGTTTTAACCTCTAAGGTTTGTTACGCAATGCCCATCGTCACCAGTTATTTGACTAGGTTTTAAATTTGTGTACATAAATTAATCAAGTTGTAGTTCAAAATATTAACGTCCCAAAGAGAGTGCGTATACCAAACAAAAATATTAGATAAACATTGCAACACAGCATTTTAGTGGAAAACTGTATTTTGAAGTAAAATAATAACATCTACCGATGATTGCAAAATTTCTTTTAACTCTGGTATTGCTATTGTCATTATTTTTCAATCATTTTATATACCGACCTTATGACTAGCAACCTGTCAACCCATCTCCCACTTATTATAAATATGAATAAATATTGCCAACTTTAAACCTGAAAGTATGCAAGCTAATTAGAATTGGAATAATGGGATAATACAAAACAAAAGTATGGTTTCAAGCCTTCAAATAGCAGATATACCAAGATATATCGCAAATGCATACACATGTAGTTTGTAAATATATATCTCTGTATTCGCCACTGTGGAAACAGGACACTAAACGCAAAAATTCACAATCCATAAAAAACCCACGAAAAACGCTTAAAAACTTGATTATCTGCAATAAGTAGTTTTAAACGTAGCGAGAGCAGTAATAACCTCATGTTTTCGAATCGCAATTTTTCTTATACCGTTTGATACCTTCTATCAAAAGTTATGATTTTTTAAAATATGAGACTTGCAGCTACCTCATGTGACGAGTATTTGGCATCGGAATCTAAGAAAGATCATTAACCTTAAATTTGAGTGTGATTTTTGCAAAAATTGTAAAATATCTATTTGATTACAACGAAATTAAAAACGCAAGGGTAATGTCCATGTGCAACTCTTTGTTGTCTTTCAAATGCATATTTTGGTTTTGAAATCGGTTAAGCACCTTCTGATCTACTGAGTATAAAAGATGGCAATTTTGTCATTTGTAATTTAAAATATGCATCGGAGGGCAACAAAAAATTTCACATGGACATTACTTTTGTGTTTTTGGTTTCGTTATAATCAAATAGATATTTTACAAGTTTTGCAAAAACCATACTAAAATTTAAGGTTGATGATGTTTCTAAGATTCCGGTGCCAAATACTCGTTAAATGAAGTAGCTGCAAGTCTCATATTTTGAAAAATCATAACTTTTGAGACAAGGCATCGAACGGTATATGAAAAATTGTGATTCGAAAATATGAAGTTTTTACTGCTCTCGCTACGTTTAAAACTACTTAATAAGTTTACGTTTCCTTTTACAGTTTTCTGAAGGCATGCAAAATAGGGAACACACGAGCCTTTTAGGTTTCTTCATTACCAGAAAAATCCCAAAATGAATGGAAAGTCAATATAGGTAATAACAATGATGCGCGAGAAAATGATTGCACTTACCTCAATGATATGTAAAGCAATGGCTTTGATAATATGAAATAAATTTTCCTTTACATTGTTATTGCTAAGATTTTAATGTTGGAATTGTAGGGCAAGGCAAATAATAATAATGAACACAATTTGTCCACTATTTACGAGAACTCTTATAATTGCTTGCGTTCCACCTTTCCAGTTCCGGAAGAATTCGAATTTAATGTAAAAGCATTATAAAATGTTTGGCAGTGGTGCCGTATAAAACCGTCTAATACCGTATTATGATTGAGACGTCTTTGGTATCTAAAATATAAATGTTTGACCTAGGGAGATCTGCAGCAACCAATTGTATCAAGTAAACATAATTACCGATTATTAACCATACCTGTTTTAGGACTATGGAGGAAAATTTACGCTAGTCATAACTTTACCATATTGATGCACATATGTATGTAGTGTGGAAAGTACCTCAGCCGCACGTCTTGGAAACTGCAACTTTGTTCGACTTAAATATTGTGGTGGTGGGCTTAGTTATGACAAATGAGTATTCTTGCATGACAATATGACGCTATTTTTATTTTTTATGGAATCAGACTGCGTTTTGTATGAACTTTCAGCTAACTTCATTTTCTTATTATAGGTAGATGTTCAGTCAGATTCTGAAAATCGATTTGAGTACAGTACTCAGGTTTGGAGAGAAATACAAAATTTGTATACCCTTTGCAACTTTGCACATCAATCTCCATTGAAATTGAAGGAAACGGAAAAGACAGCTTATAGCAAATCCAAATTAACGATTCCAAAGATTCAGGGAATCAAACATCTTTTGAAAAAATTATTGTCAGTTCGTAAGTTCACTTAAAACTTTTAAGGTTTATTTGAGGCATATCAATTTTGACGATCATTTAATTGCACTAAATTTACTGGATCTCAGGTTAAACCAGACTGCCACTTATTTAGATCACCATCCCTTAGTAAAATAAAATTAGTGATTCTGCAATTTCCCTTGTATTTAATTACCTTGAATCAAGTTTAATTGATTTTCCTACCTGAAACACTTGAACTCTAAAATAATGAAAACCAAATCGTTGGAATGAGATGTTTACATGGTGCAAATTGTTAAATGTCCGATTGGTACCAAATTATTGGTGTAGTTTATGATTCGTTGTGCATATTCGGTGTATTTAGTGGGAACCCGTGAAATCAAATTTTGGTAAGCTAGACTAATTAAGAAGCAGTGACATATGAAGAAAGAAAATGGGAACTCAATGGTAAAATAGCTTGCATGACAATTTGAGTGACTTAATTTTTTCAAAAATTACTTGGTTCAATTATGCTCTGCCCTTTTTCATCAATTTACTTGAATAACAACGATTTTTACTGTAATATTTGTTTTATTTTGGGGAAGTCCCGTTGCTAATTAAGTTTTTTAATTAAAATTAGGCTATAGAACAGTATTTTGATCAGCACGCATGATTCTTGTTAATTTTTTTTAAAGTGCAAGTTTTACGTGCCTTTCCATCCTAATTTTATCACCCCGCAGAAGGTCAAATAGCGCTCTCAAATAACAAATTTGTTTGAGTAGAAATGCTTCATTCATAAACTTTCAATTATAATCGGATAAACTAAAACCATAATTTCAATAAGTTTAATTTTCACCTTTACGCTATCTCAAACATTTCTGCATTTTCCTTAAAGCCAACTCAAACAATATGTCGACTTCCTCACAAAAGTGATTTAAAAATTCGTTAATCTCATCCCTCGACATCACAGATTTGTCTGCAGTAGCAGATATCTGAACATCTCCTGCAAAACTGAAAACACTTAGCCCTATTCCAACATCACCAATGAGACCTCCAGCTGTGAAATCATAAGACAACGTTTCCCCCCAAAAATGGTCTGCTAATCTGGTCCTCGGAAATTTGTGATAAATACAGGAACAAACCTATTTTTGGACACAATTTTGGCAATCGGAAGCCAATGTTCTGTGTAAGCTTTCAACAAAAAGTCTAAAAAGTAAGGCTGGAAAGAATTCCTCAGCTCTTTTGCTTTTTCTTCGCACATCAGTAATCTTTCCACGGGATTCAAATCAGTTCCATATGGAAGCTGATAAGCCATTGGATACCTAAAAAATGTATAACTAAAATGCCATGTATAAAATGTTACAGTCTGGCGTGAGTGAGAACAGTTTGGAATATATTATTAACACACGTCTGTTTTCGTTTGAGAAGTTTGTTCCAAAGAAAAAGATAAAAGTTTCAACTAGGAAGCCAGTGGGATTTGTCTTGTCTGAGAAAACTAGGAGACTTTGCAGGATTAAAAAATATTATGTTAAGAAGCTTAAGATAACTGGTCTTCCACGTTTTGGCATTAAATGTAATGAATATTCTAAGCTTATCCGTTTCTCCATTCAAAATGATCACAAATTATTTTTTGAGTCTAACTGTAACAGGACAGGTGTGTGGCAGGCATTAAAAAGCCTTCAAGTTTGTTTTAAGAAATCGTGTACTCTAGATGAAACCATAAGTCCTAGCACTATCAATAATTATTACATTGGTATGGGTTTTGTCCAGGGGTGGATCCTGAAGATACGGTGATGGAATTTCGTGACAGACCAAAACCAATGACTGATTTAAGGTTTAAACCAACAGCAGTTAGTAATAGCAATATTTTTCATGCCTGGAAATGCATGAAGAAAAGGGGTAGCAAATCGGCAGATCCACTTGGTTTGAGTAAATTCATGCTGAACTCGTTATTACCACTTCCTGATTTTACGGAGCTGTTAGCAGAAGTTTTTACACAATCATTTTGTACTGGTATTATACCATGCTCTTTAAAAGTCAGTTGAGTAGTTCCAATTCCAAAGGTTGATAACGCTTCAAGACCTGATCAATTTAGACCTATTTCTATCACCCCAGTAATTTTGCTGTTGATGGAAAGAGTTTACTTTAATAACTTATTTCTCTATTTGAATGATAATAGATTACTAGCAAATAGCCAATTTGGTTTCCGCAAAAATCATTCGACGGAGCATGCTATGATAGCAATGACTGATCACATAAAAAAATTCATTGACTCAGGTTATATCTGTGCAGTTGTTACGATAGATTTGCGTAAAGCATTTGACAGTGTACACAGGGGTAAACTATTAGAAAAATTAAGAAATCGGTATGGCCTTGATACAGTATGGTTAACGGAGTATTTGAGTGATAGATACCAATATGTTGATATCAATGGGAAAAGGTCAGATATACAA
>JAQIXX010008007.1:0-10151 GCA_034700605.1 Willowsia nigromaculata | reverse complement strand
GGGACCACCAAATCCTGGAGGACCTCCAGGTGGATTCATGAGTCAAGGTGAACTGATGAACCAACCTCGTTCAAGTCCAGACTATATGCCACCTGGCAATAAGGTAAAAATGGGAGTTTGCCCTCCAGCCTGGCCTGAATCATCTGATCTGTTTTAGTAGTAAAAAAAAGTCCGCAGTAGATTTAGTAATATTTAAGTTTAGCTATAGTTGAAGTTGAACATCTAAATACACCAAATCAAAAATCCACTCTCAACAACAACCGATCAATTTGTAATTGACAATTGAATAACAAACACAAAAGCAAAAAAATTTATTATGTATTTAAAAAAATAATCATGAAAAATATCAGCGCTAAATTATATACATGCATAATATATATATGATATATATATTATTTACCATTCATCACCTTCACATACACACCGTCATTTGTTCTACAAACAAAACCATGATATATTATTATTACGTCATTAATATACTATTTAGAATATAAAAAAATAATAATCTCGAAAATCTGCAACTTGGTGACCATCTAATTTACCTTAACTTATGTAGGCATTATATACAAGGAAACAGTTATTCGTTTCAGTTATCCTTATTATTTATGAATCACTTAAATATTTAAGTACTCTACATTTACTATACCCTGTATTATGAATAATTGTTAGGGCTAGAAAAACTATAAATCTGTGTAATAATATTATTGTCAGTTGTATGTATGTATGATTTTAGTTGCATCGTCACACATAAACTTTAAAGTTATAATAATACTTGTGTATCAACATACGTACGTACATACCAAATAATATCATTAAATTGCAAAAAAATTGTCAAGTGAAATCTGCCGACAAACGTCAAAAGATTCGATTCGAGTTTTTTTCTCATCCAAACACGATTTTCGCACAAAAACTACATCCATACATATTATACATCCATTTACTGAGCACCGCCAAGGAATTTTTGCAAGAATTTTCTATTATATTGCGTAATACAAAAAAGACTATCGACATGTTATCACGTGACCGTGCATATTGATAATCTTTTGAAGCTTTCTACGTGTGATTTGCAAAATAATTTTGATTAGATAGAAACTTATGTGTTGCATCAATTCTTTGTCATAAACTATTCGGTGGGATGAAAGAAATTTCCAATAATTGTGCGCTACCTGTACATTAAAATATGCATGCTATTTATATTACAGAGGAAGGACATGCTAAAAGTATTTCATATGAGAATGGTGTGTTCATTTTTACGCACATATTTCCGAATTCAAGGTCTTTTAATTCCTAACAATGAGCCACATGAAAACGTGAATGTTTGTACTATTCCTATCAGACACATTTTTATATCAACTCGGATTCCCCAGTGATTCTGCAAATCGTAATATAAAAACGTTCCTACCCTTTACCCTCTGACTACCAGCAGCAGATCAATTTTTTACAACAAAAGCAAAATCAGGAAAACGTGTAGATGTTTGAAATTCTTCCTCGTTCTTTCGTCCTCCCCCATCATCTTGATCGTCATAAAGAGTGTTGCTAAAGGAGAAACAAATTTTGAAAAAAAGGAACATGTAGTCAGAAGGGAGGACAACAATAGAAAAAAAGAATGATTTTTGAAGTGCAAGTATAAAGAGACATGAGAGGAACAAGGAGCAAAGAGGGAGATGACAAGTATTGTTGAGCCCCTCCTCCTCTTTTCCGCTGTATCATAGCGTATATCTGTCTCAGAAGGAGATTCAAAGTTTTATCATTCGCATCACACCAACTATCACTGCAGCACAGCATACCACTGCACCACCACCACCACCGTCATTCCACCCCATTCAGTTGTACGACTGCAACGTACTTCACAAGCAGTGCAACGCAGCAACAACAAGAAACATTATTCTTATCATCGTCATCATCAAGAAGCAAGGGTAAATAGTGAGAGTAAAGACGAGAGTCTGGCAAGTGTGGAGGAGTAACAGGAGCAGCAATTCAGTCACGAATATCTCTCTCTCTAGCTGCATATATTTTTAGAGATGAAGAAGAGGACAGAAACGGTCCCAGTTGTGGAAATGCAAACATGACGACAAATCCCTAGTACCAATCACATCACAGAAGACACTCAAGACACAAGGGCTGTTCTATTTGCTCATCTTCTCATTGTTACTCCATAAACATGATGATCACCAGCAGCATCAGCATCACGCGCAATAGTTGAGCTCCAGCAACTTGCATACATATAATAATTCGAATTTCAAATGGAAGGGTTTATACTTACTTTCCAGATAACAATATAGCCTATGAAACGGACGTTCAAGAGCTCCTTCTCTATGAATGACTAGGTGACAAAAGTGAATTAATATTTGTTTTTGTGCGCACACACTTAACACCTACCTATCCAGTCAGCCTAGTCCACTTTTCCTATCAATTCATCTTCAAAATTACATATTACACTTATCAATCCAAAGTGTAGTATTTTCTTTGTATATTTTATATGTAGGATATAGGGCATGCAATCATTGATGTATGTATGTATGTAATTTCATAGATGATATACCTGTAACATTCATAAAAACAATGTTTTTGCACTTGTGCTTGGCTAAAAGTTTGCTCTATTTTGAACAAAGAGGAAGGACGGATTGTTTCATTCTTTCAATGAGTGGAGGCTATGACTAAAACAGGTATTCCCAAAATTTTGCACCCTAAATAAGATTATAAATCAAGTGTTAAACTCCGATTTGACTACATATTCATTATTGATGATCCCCTCCATCCATCATAAGTTTAAAGCATCTAAGTGACTTATATTACACAATTATAATATCCTATGGAATGTTATGCGTTTAGTATATTAATGACAAGTTTACATATTATGTTGGAACTTTCTTGTACCTTTGCGAGTACTCCAAAAATTCTTTGAATCCCTTTTTGCGACACGAAACATAATCACATAACACCATTCGCGAAATTATTTCACAGTTTTATTTAGACCATATAAACGATATCCAGTATGTTGTATATTAATATTTATCAAACGCACACCAAAATAATGCAACGTGTTGAAATAATTTTATCAAACCAGACGATGAAAAATAAAGAGAAATAATAGTGATAATGAAAAAAATGTTGCAATGTAAAAAATCGTTTCTTTACTTTTCCCCGTTGATTATTTGTCTATCCCCATCACTCATACTTCATCTCTAGGTTTTCTTTCTCTGAAAAAAAAACTCACTCATTTCACCTGTTACGCACATCAATGCAATGTCATAAACTGCCATCCCTAAAAAAATTATACTTCTTTTCTGGACTGGAAGCTGGTGATTGAGTCCTGAGTCCCAAGAAGAAAAAAATGGCCATGCTTCAAGTACACGTTTCATATTTCTCAAGCATCATCTCCGTCTCACTGGCATACTTGTCATGCCGTCTCCTCGTTTCTCTACAAATTTCACAGCAATATGTTCCGCTTCATTCGCTCGTTGACACTTGAAAAGAGAAGAAAAGTAAAATTACTGGAAATTTATGTTTAAAAATTAGGGACATCATACAAATAAAACGATAATGTTCCTCCTAAAAAATAAAGCATGACACTTGTCAACTTGACTATGCCATCATATCATACAATGTCGGTGTAAGTATTATTCACTCCTCTCTCTCGAAAAAGCGACTCAACCCTGAAGTTAACGACGTCGGAGAGAAAATGATTGACACGTTTTTCCTTTCCTTCATCCGTATATTTTTTGAGGGTAAGTAACAAAAGTGGGAGACAGCATCTCTGAGCATCTTTTCCAAAGGTATGTAGTGTAGTGCATATCATATTAATAGCCTTAAATGTATATACAAAGCACGCCACAAAAACTGAGCTTGGTAAGAATTAAGCTATAAATACAGTGTATTTGTTAATAATATAAAAAAAATATTGTCATTCATACAACTACTCATGTTTATCAGGAGGAAAATAATACGCATTTTATCTGTCATTCATTTTTACACTTCTTTTACATCCCTCGTAGTACACATCTATGAGACTTGTCGCTCTTACATCCACAAATGTCCATGTCCATCGTCCTACCCCAAACGACATCAATGGCATTCAAACAAGAAAGCAGTTTTTGAACACCTTATTCACTTGTTCTTTCACAGGGAAATGTAGAGAGAATTGAGTATTTCACATGATTCTATTCCTGCATCTCTGCCACTTTCCACATTCCTAGTAGTTGAGATGAAACTTTGTAACAATGAAACCCAAACCATGCTGCTGAATAACAATGCAGTAATGTGTATTATCATGAAAAAATGACATGGTTGGGTGTAAAGAAGAAATCAACTGGATTCTCTGTTCTCAATAACTTGTTACTCTTCTCCCAGCAAGTTTATGCCTCGGCGATCTTTCTCCTTTTGCCCAGCATACAAACGTATTATTTACCAGTGCCTTCACACCCCGACTGCTACATTGTTTATTGCTGAAAAAAATAAAATTGCAGGTCAAAAAATGTGGACGTTTGGATCTACAAGGACGTGTAACGTACCATTGAACCATTCCCTCTCGACATATAATTTTGTATCGATAAAAATTGCCAACATTTGGTATACATAATAAAATAGATATGTACGATCTCACATCCAGACTGTGTAGAAAGGATTGACTGGACAGTTGCTTATTTTTAGAAAGAGGAAGTGCCAGACAAGGAGATAAATATACACGCACACAACGCCCATCAAACATCCTGCTGTTCAGTTCACCTTTTCATGTCCATTTGACCGAACCGGACTTTCTTTCCCAAACAAATCATTCGTCCTTTTACTGTCATTTTGTCGCTTTCATTCATATTTTTATTTTGATATTGATGTAAACCACAGCTTTGGAGATATTTCTACTGTTTCGATGGTAAAAAGAAAACAAGCATGTGTCATAGCAATAATCTGTTATGATAACACAGCCACACAGGCAACCAATTCAGTTATTGGTGCAGAGAGCCATCAGCATATTGCACCCAAACAACATCAATACGACAACCCATAGTAGGTAATCGTAATACAGCATTTAATTCGCGTGCAGAAAGATTTTGAGCATACTGAAGGCAAAGCAGCAGCAGCAGTTGTAAAATCACATCTTTAAATAGTTGAACGAATATGTTCTGAGAAGAAACAAACTTCAAAATAAGTTTTACTTTTGCAGTTATTGTGAGGAACACAACACGCCAACGTCATGTTGGAGTAACTCCAACAACTCCAACACCTTTTTCCGTTCTTGAAGTCAACTGGCATTTCTTTCCACATTTTTAATTTTCTACAACTTGCCATGTAGTTCTTAACTGATCAAGTTCCTTGCTGTGCTTACACCACGCCCAAGCATGATGGTAGGAAGTGTTTTCCTGATAACAAAAATACATACATGTTATCAGAAGAACTCTTTTTTGCACCAACAAGAACTTTTTTTAAGAAAAAAAATTTCCTTACAAGACGACAGACTTTGGTCTACCATGGTTGATTCTCGATGAGAACATTTTCTACTAGGAGCAACTTTTTTTTTCGAAAAAAAATAGATGCGTGCATGTCAAAGTAAAAAATCAGAAGGTAATGCTCCGTACTACGAGCTTATTATCATCATCACATGCTATTGAATAATTTTATTATTTCTATAATAGCAAAAAGTTTTTTAGCACGAATAATATTTATGTGCTGTGAACTTTCCTTCCCTTACTTTGCACATTATTGTGTACGTATGTTTTTCTCATCCCTCTCATGATGTGGTCCACACTGTCGAGATAATATCTCTTTTTGCACACTAAAAACAAGATTTTGCCATGCCATTATATTTAACATTCCGTTGTTGCTGTTCTCCTGTACAAGATTCTTTAGAATACAGTCTCAGATAATATGTTGTAGTAGGAAACGATGGTGAGAGAAGGGGCAGAAAGACACATAGAGAGAAAATAGTGCTCGTAAAATCAAGACCATTCTCAGCATGTCATGTAGGAAATTTTTTAACTGTATTACTTCAAGTTATGATGAGTGAACAATATAGAATATAGAGGAGAAAGATACATACATATAGGAAGGGGATGCTGATGATCATTCATAATTCCAATTCAAAGTAGAAACTTATTAAACATAATTTTTCTCTCAACTGAACGTTTGTCTCATGAGGAGTTGTTCTGCTGTTCTGTTTCTTCCTTCATTATCAGTGTTCTTGTCCACTACGTCCACGATGAGGTCAGTCTCACAGTATGCGCATACCAAAAGGTACCTAAATGATTTAATACGGAGCTTATCATTTTCACAATCTTTGCAATTTTCACCCTGTTCAATACTCAACTCGACAATTTATCTTTTTTCGGGAGAACACAAAATAATAATACGCCATCTGTACAGTCATTATATCATTTTAAATTTTAATTCATGCAACATGCAGTTGAGTGTGGATGTGTGGATAAAATAGGAATTTTCGAAATGAAAAGAAAAATACATTTCTTGACAAGTATGACGAGGGCAAAACTGTTTGCATGATTACTAGGTATATTTTATCCACGTCCTTTGGGTCACAATATGAAATACCTGCATGTACCCAAGTCATTTGTATTTGAAAAAAAAAGAAAACGAAGAATAAAAAATTCGCGACCGCCTGCTGAATCTGCAGCACGAAATGGTCAAATATCCATTGGATGCTCTCTCTCTGGTTGTTATGCTAGTTTGTTTTTAACGTACCATTTAATGGTATTCCAGACAATAAATTTTCCCATTTGCCCATGCATACACTATAGCAATACTGCAAATCACACTGCAGTGAGAACCCAGTAATACTTCCTATTTTCCTGGGAGTGATCATGTGCACTTGCTCATTTTGATTTTCTTTCTCCAAATGGGACTACAGAAAGGTACACGTAGAGAGACGTGAAATTCATTTTTAATCACGTAAACCGAGACAGATTTTTAAAGAAATAATAAAAAGAGACAGAAAGTCAAGTCAGGAAGGTAAAGAAAAGAGAGACAATGTTTCCTTTTGTATTTTATTTTTTGTTCAGCTACGGACTGCTGCTGAGGGAAAAGAGGTTGTTGGTTGTGCTTCTGCTGCTGATGCTTGCTGCTTCTGTCGAAATAGATCGACTTCTTTTGTTTGGTGCCACTTGTAACTAAAATGTTTTGAGTGAATATATTTTTTGTTTATTTCATGCTACTATTAAACAATGGCATTGGCAAGGATGATCAAGCAGTGGAGTAATAGGGATGACGATGATGGCATGAGCTGCATCATGGCTAGATCCTCGGCTTCTATTTTTTTTCATCATCTTCTTCTGTCCATTAGACTATTGATAGTGTTGTTGTTGTTGATGATAATGATGATAGCAGTAGGATACACAGAGTAATGCGGAGAGGATGACTATGAGTTTTGCAAAAGAATGAATAGCTTTAGTGGTCGACGTGGATGATGATGACTATCAAGATGAAAAAAGAAGAAACAGGAGCGCCCAGCCCTTTTACTATATAAGGGCACGAGAGGCTTTCTAAACAACGCAAGTGAGCAAGTTACATAGTCGGACTTTTGGGATGACGATGGAGATTTTAATTTCTACATTGGTTGGTGGTGGAGTAGAACAGCGAACAATGTACAAAGATACAAAGAATGATATGCCACCCGTATGAATATCCTGAGTGTTTTTTTTCTCTTCATGTAGAATCATGTCCAGTTAGAAACATGGCATCAAAAATTTGCATTCAAAGTGTATGGGCATTTAAAACAAGTGTTGGGAAGATGGTTTCCAAATTTAAAGGTAATCTTTGTGGCTGGTGCATTGTGTTTGGTTAAGGTAAGAAAAAAAATCTTATAAATACATTACGTGTGCATTGTCTGTAAAATATTTTGTAAGGGGAGAAGAAGGGTCCTACTTAGACATGCCATTTTTTACAACAATGCAAGACGAAAAGCTAGTGAACTGGGTGAAATGATGATGGCATCGCACAAAAACTGACGCTTGCTTCTTCATTCCATTATTTTCTGCCTTCAAGTTATATTCGCTATCAATTCCGTTTCTCTTCCGTCTTTTGTATCGTAGTCTTTTTTCTTTCAACTTTTTATGTTTTTGCTGCTGTCTGGTCCTGGTGTTTCTGACTAACAAAAGAGATGAGACGTGAAGGAGTGAGAGACTGACTTGCGAGTGGTGGTGATGGTGATGTGACAAATTCTTTCTTTTGATACTCGTCATGCACATCAGGTCTGCTTGTGTGTGGCGTAAGCTTAGAAAGATTAATTTTCTTCATTTTTCCCTCTCGAAAGTGTCGCTGTCGTTAAACCTATATATTATATGGTACTCATTCTTCACTTCACTAGCGCAATATGTAACTTGCATAGATATAGTACGTTCATCACGTCACCATCATCCCACGAAATGGAGGCTACCTCTTCCCAGATCTTCCTCGGATTTCAATGACATTTTTTATTGAATAAAAAAAAATGAGAAATGAATTCAGTATTATGGGAGCGCTCAAACAGGTGAATTGTTTTCTCTTTTCCTACTTTTTACTCATTACAAAACGAAATGCTGCAAATGTCGCCGACTAAGTTGTGACTAGTTTAAAGCCAGGGAGTAGACTAATTGTAAAGTAACTTTTAAACCTTTAAAACAAACTTTCCAAATCTTCAAAACGCAGGCACGAGAGAGGTAGGATTTCGTCTTTTTCATTTTCTCACTTCAACCCGAGCAGACAGAGAAGAAACTTACTTGCAATGAGATGTTGTAGGCATTCTCATCATCATCACCATCACCGTCAACATCATCAAGAAAAATGAATTCGCTTTTGGATTCACCGACAGAATGTCTGCCCCAACTTTTTGTGGAGGCGCAACAACACAATGTTAACTACCTACTTGTACATCTCTCCTTTTCGATATTTCACTTTTTACCATATATGACCGTCAGCAGTAGTTCATCAGTTCCATATACCTACCCACCACCACCATTTCTCCTCTGACATAAAAAAACGACGGCAACAACAACATCACAAACATATTGTATTAAAAAAATATAGTGATATCTCAGAGAGCAAATGCATATACTGCGCACCTTACTCATCACCATCACCAAGCAATATTTTTTCTTTAATATTTTCTACAACAATAAATGTATCATATATATTATCTCTCTTTTTGAGTTACGATTCGGAAAAAAGGGCGCTTCGTGTGAATGAAACATTTATAAAAGGGGAAGAAGCAGAAGAAGAAGTCGAAAGAGAAAAAAATAAAAATGCTAAGACAATGCAAGTGAACTACAAGAGCAGCAAGAAAAAAAATATAAAAATAAATGGAATGAATAGAAGAAGGGGGAAAATGGACAGATAGATTGCAAGAGAGAGAGAGAGAAATAGTCCGACCCGGAGCATCAAGTACCATAAATGAAAATGAGTAAAGATGTATCTTTACATTTTCATGTCTTTTCAAGTCGCATCTCTTCTCCCACTCTTCATTTTTTTCGTCCTTTTTCTTCCATCTCCTGTCTCTGTTGATGATGTTTTAAATGGATAAATTGTAATACGAATACCGAACAGGAGAAGAGGAAAAACATGTGAGTCGATTTTTTTGGGTGATCTCTCGAGTAACTGTGAGTTTGTGAGGGAAGGTGAATGTGCGTTTTTTGCCTTTGCTCCATTCGTGCAGGCATAATATATTTTACGTATAGTTTTTTTAAAAATTTGTGTTTTTGCATACGAAGTTTTAGCCATAGCTCGTTGGCTACTGCCAACCAAAGTCATTTAATACAATTTTTATATGAAAAAAGAGAAGACGAGAGAGCGAGAGAAGCATCATGATGATCATCGTTTCATGCTGATGATGAACAAAATTTTCTGAGAGTAAAGAGGTTCATATAAAATAAATACGTGTGCTGTGCTGCATGGAATGGCATCATCATTATCATCATCTTTGCTTCTGCTTGCTCGTTTCTTCTTCTTTTCTCGCAGTCAAACACATGCACATTTCGATTTACTGTTCAAAGCATTTTTTTTTTGCTTGCTTACTACTTGCCTGCGTCTCCTCTTGGTTTTCTTATTTTCTTGTCGTCGTGGATGAGTTTTGTGAGTGAACGAGTACACATACATATTAGAGAGTTTAAGATGGCAATAACTTTTTAAAAGTTAGTCATTCTTCGCTGAGTGACATCAAGAATGCAAGAATT
>JAQIXX010008006.1:0-10153 GCA_034700605.1 Willowsia nigromaculata | reverse complement strand
TTGACTTAATTTTTAATTAAATTAATTAATTCATGTAATTCGGCTAGCTTTTTCAACTGTTGTTACAATGGCTGGTTTCATCTGAGCACATCGTCTGCCACTTTTTTCGTTTTCCTCCTTATTATAGGATATACTATTACAATTTCTTGAATCCATTGCGAACAGAGGCCAGGTGAAAATATGAAAAAATAGGTGTACAAAAGTCAAAGGACTTATCTTTTTTTGTGTTCTGTCTGATATAACAACAAAAGAACATAACAGAAGATGTTTAACTTGTAGAGGCATTTGTATGCTCAATTGTACATCACCTTGTCAGCCTCCTTGTTGTCAGTCATCATCGCCGCAACTCAAGGTGGAAAAGTCACTCTCCTTTTATGTGCTCTGACTTCTGATAAAAAAAATCAGAGTAACAACAACAATCAGGAAGGTGAAGAGAGAGAATACCTGAACATCACAATTTTATTACGCATTTATCCACAAAACCACAATGAGTGATGGCGATATAGGTATGGTATGATATGCTGTATGTGAAGTAAGTAATAGTAACGAAACACCTTGAAATATGAGATTCGAGTTGGGAATTACTAAAAACCTGTGCCAGAATTGAAACTACAAGAGTTTAATTTTGATTTGTACTTGATTGGTATTTCCTTACTGGTCATTGTAGTTCATGTTATGCATACGATAATGATAATACACCACATCACTGTTAATGCATTCAAATTCATGCTATAGCTTTTGGCTACTTAATTTATTCGATGTAATTTTGACCCAGAGATTGCTAAAAAATAGTTTGCACAGGATTCCCTAATGTTTCATAGAATCTTTCAGTTATGCACTTAACTATTCCATCAATTTGTATCACTTTGATAGGTTCATAGGCTTGGTTTCCTGTACACTACATGTTAGTTTTGATTCCTCTGGATGGTTTTGCTGATCGTTATTTTAATGAACCAGTTTTATGAACAAATGAATGCAGGAGCAGAAACTTGGAGCTTCTACAGGATTGCCGGTACAATAATTAGATCATCTATTCGTCATTAACACGTCATTCGTCATCATGACATTAATGTCGAATTGATTATTTTTTTAATTCAGAAAAGATAACAATCAACTGGGCAGCCAGTCTTGCCATTTTATTCTACATTCTATTTCAAACTTCCAATTTGGTCTTTCGTCAGTTTGGATACAATGTTAAACAATCGGAGAAAATTTTGAACATACTACAGCCATGTGAAAACTCCCACGTCCTAAAATGTGCTGCCGAGCGGTTAAGCTTATGCGTAAGCAGTTGCACACTCCAAACCTTATTACCTGGTTTGCCTACTTCCCAGTCCAATGAGACAAAATGCCCAAAAGCTGAGACTTGTTAGTTGTTACGGTAAAATTGGCTTTATGTAAAGTCATCATGTAACTAAGAATGATGCAGGACTTTGTAAAACTAGACTATCAATCTGCACCAGCACGCACACGTAATATCAATCTATTACAATGTTGAATTCCAAAACATTAATTTTAAATATCGTTAATATGTATGTATACCAACAGTCTATGTACTATGTACTAGGTCGTTATAGCATGTCATGTTGCCACAATTACAACGATGATCGTTTCAGCTTCAGCGTGTCACTTGCTCCCATCCACTAGACTTGTATTGAAAAAAATCATCAATTGTCATTGATATGATATGCGAGTACATGAGTTGACAAAGGACTATGGTGACAGTGACAAGGCGTGCGCCATTCTACTAGTCGCTAACCAGAGAGATTCTGATACCCTCTTGCTGCCTACCTTATCCTACCTACACAGTAAACATCAAAAGTCTGACATTCGTCATCAAAAAGCTCATGTCACAAAGCTCAGAGGAGAATCCTGTTTCTCGGTCCTCAATAAATCAATACACACAACTTCTTCTTTGGCTAGTCGTTTTGCATCTGGTTTCAGATATAGATCAGGATTCCTTGTTAAAATTTTCACACAACGACAACAACAGAAGCGAAAAAGGACATTCAGTGAAAAGATGAGTAGAAGAAGCGCAGTGGACCAACCTGACAACAATAACAGCAGCACACAGTGACCACAGAACTACACCGTGAAAACCATGTTCAAAGTTCGAACTACTAAATAGAACCTGACTTGTTGATGCGAGCTTATCAAAACCACAAGATCACATGCGCATTGTTGCTCTACACTTGAAGAGAAGAAATAATCACTAAAACATGAGACTAGGGCAAATACATTGATGTGGTTTGAATACGGCTACACTAGCAGAATTCACAAGGAATGTGTCATACATTTTATGCTTCTCTCTCGTTCCTCTTCACCTCATCATCTTTTTCATATTTTTTATGTCCTCTCGTAGAAATATAATTATGAGAACTTTAATAAACAAAGTGTGCTCACGCATCCATAAACTATTTACTTTGGCGACATATTGCTTCTCGGTCATAAATTTTAAATTGCACAACATATATTCTTGGCTTTAAAAGAAAAGTTACACCTTTGCAGCTACATACATTCAATCATATAACCATTACTCAATTAAAGGAATCTTATCATTGTGGCAGCGGTCGTAATACTTTATAAATCAGTTGCCCCTCGTTATATTATCGAAGAGACAGCCAAATGACTGAAATTGAAGTTTAGTTAGTAGTCTTCATTGTCAGTTTTTAAACAGTGATCAACTGTAATCATGTGGTAATGAGCGGGTAATGTAAATGACTTTTTTGTATTGAGATTGCTGTTGATTTTCCCAACGTTTTTCCATTGCATTGTTAGAATGGAAGAGAAAGTCAGGCGGAGACTTGTTGTAAGGCGGCATTCTCATTTTATATGCGTCTCGGCACTCCCAGAAGAACATAAGCAAAATTTTTGCTGTAGTTTATAGTCTGTACCGTTCGTTCTCTGGTTCGACCAATTTTCTTACGGCGAAAAACGACCACTGCAATAATGCGGTTTCGATTTTTTTGTGAGTGCATGCTCAAAGTGTTATAACTTATTCAACAGTAGCCAAGTTAGCAACAATAAAGGTTTATGAGAGTATAATCATGAGGGAAGATACGATGACGAGTTCATTTTTATTATTGTTCAACAAGCAGATTAATACAAAGGAACTGATACTATAATGTATGAACGAATGGAAATCTTATGATTGATTATTCTATACTGACTATACATGACCGAAAGTAGAAGATGACTAGTCAAGCATAAAATTCGAATCGAGTACAAAACCGTTTCCACTTTCCACTTCCTCTAAAATTGCAATCTGAGTAATAAATTAACAAACACGAGATAATGACGACAGCAAGTATGCACAAGGGAAAATCTTTTTGCTGACCATCATCATCGCTGCTGTGAAACAACCAGAACATTTTGTGCTACCTTTATACGATGACAAAATATCTTGAATTTTGCAAAGATTAACAAACTTCAAAAACCAAGCTTTTCTATAATCATCTTGCTGATCGTCATTATCCTCATCAGTGATCAATCGTGTCGAACATGTAGATAGGTATTTAGGGAATGCTCACCTGCAACATTGTATGAATTATCATCACTGGTAGACTGCTCGTAATTTATTGACTGAGTATCATCCAAGAAATAAGTAAATATTATTGGAAAACGCGACGCATATACGATTATATATTTCAATTGGCTGACAGTTGCAGAACATAGGAAATCAAATCGGATTGTGTACAACCCATTTAAAAAAAAAAAACTTACGGAAATTTATTTAAAAAAGCTAAAAATCAATGTTTCACTGCTACACACTTTTTTAAAAGGCTAAAAAAGTCGCACGCACGCATGCACTTTGCTAAAACACAGTTATCAAATTTATATGAGCACTAGAAGAACTTTCAAACATTTGTTAAATCATAGTTGGACCTGTTGTTTTCTCAGAGAATAAGAAATCCGGAATAGAATTAGGTGTACACAAAATCACAAGGGAACTACGCGGTTAGTAATTCATGCGGATTAAAAATTGTGAAATTACATCACCAACCAGCACTAAACCGCTATTCAATAAAAGGCTTCCAATGTATTGGAAATTTAAACAATTCAAACTTATATTTACTGTCGAAATTAGCAATGTTTGCTGACGGAAACGCCTAATATTATCAATCGCGAACCAAACGTGAGTGATGTGATTGACCTTCTCTTTGCCTCCATCTCCGTCAGTCACTGAAACATTCAATTCCTTAATATATAATACGCTCAACACATTTGTTATTGATATCGCAATAAAAAGCTCGCTTAAAAATGATTTTCATTAAATTTCCATAAACAAGCAAACATCCTTGCTTGGGCGTATTCTACTTTTGTTTTATAAAACCCGTAGAAGCGCCGCAGCAGCAATTTAATCAGCAAATCTAATTCATACTCTCGTTTAAAAAGAGTATTTATAAATTTGCACTGGTCATGTACAAATCGGTATGTACTAAAAGCAATGAAACATCTTAAGAGTTTTAGAGCAGTGCAAAAAAAAATGTTGCAATCGGCAATTTATTTAATGTTTTGAAAATATATTACTACGAATAACAACTATATCAAATTCCAAGCCCATGTAAGAGTCTAAAATGTGTCTCTACTAGCATTTCTGTATGCGTGTAATTACCAATTGCTTACATTACCTGAGGCACAACACATTGTTTACATCTTGCTAGCAACCAGTAACTACTGCGCTAATTTGGCACAAAATATTTTCAGGCACATAATAGCATTCAATATTATAGCACATGGAGTCCGTGGATGAATTAACCAACGCCAAAAAACAAAGGTGTGTACTCAGCTATATCGAACTTTATGCGTAAAGCTTGTTCTTCAGTTTACCAATATCTCACAACCTTCATCCTTAATTTTGTGCAAAAATATGCCGTGTTTCGAGGAGCACATGTCTTCGTAATTTGCACAGGAATAGGCGTTGGTGTGATTGCTGATAAGTCGGTAGCCTGTCTAGAGGTTCTTCATGAACCCCAAAGTAATGCAGTGAGGAGTGGTGGTACAATATTATGATGATGGAATCTGTGTGATGTGAAATGACTCATCATATAAATAACTTCATCAATGCTGTCAGTTAGCACACAAAGATGTAGAATTAATGATTTGTACATCTGAGGACCGCATAATTGTAGTTCATTGCTAAAAGGGACTGACTCTCTGGCTAGAACGACTAACTATACTGCTTTGCAAATATCGACATCGTCATCATTTTCTTCAGACAAACTTTTAGCAATTTATAGTTAGACTGTATGCACTGAGACGCTTGGTGTGTGTGGTTGAGTGGTTTTTGGGCTGATGTTGATGCTTCTTATGAGTGACAGTCGTCACTAGATCTTCCACCCACCTTACGATAAATAATTTGAGATTATGTTTTGCTATACAGTGTCAATAATGAAGCTTTATCTGACAACTGCATTTTTCAGATGCATAAACATTGCATATTTGTTAGCGCGGTTGTTACAAAAACGTACATTAACATGTTTAAACGAGCAAAGTGGAATAACTTGCCATTTTACTAAAAGATAAATTCCGTTGAAGCCACTGCAATGACAATGACTGACTAAATTAGCGAACAAATGGTAATGATCGCTCCTTTGCAAAATTAGGTAATAGCAAAGAATAATAATAAAAAGGTAATCCGTATCTCTGAATACGACGATATTATCATGAATACCTAGAGATCTCACACTGAACTGTTGTAAATGTGCTCACATTATAGAGAGTCGCGTGTATCTGTATCTATGTCAGGTATAAAGAGAAAAAAGAGCAATAGATCACGTAATTCTTTACAGTAAAAGCAATAAAAGCGTAATGTTATGTTGCAGATTGCACATTCATTCGCACATTTTACTGTACCATGAAAAGCAGCAAATGATTACGGTACGTTTTGTCATCGTCAGACATGATAGCATGTTGTAATTCTGCATGTAAAAATCTAGGTATGCAGATGAATAATAATAACTGCAACTGTCGATTGTCATGCAACCCATTTAACGAGCCATGCAAACATTAAACCAAACACAAAGTTATTCTTGTCATGAGGCTATAGACACTACAGAGTCGCTAGAGAATCATTTAGTCAATGTTTTTTGAATCTCTACAGCCTCGTATGATGTATGCCCGTGATCTATGACAAACTTTATGAAAAAATTGGATTGCCTGAAAAGTTGATTTATTTGCAAAAATGAAATGAGATATTTCATACATCATTAAAGTTTATGTATTTCTTTTAAACTTAACTTGCAGCTGATGCTCAACGGCATGGTGACGCCATTTCAGCATTCTTTTCACTTTTTAAACTGAAATGGTGGAAAACGAGTTGAGAAGAAAGGTATGTCTCGGATCAAGATTAATTAGTTATAAGCTGACGAACTACTAGATTTTGCAAATGGAAATTGCGCACTACTACTTACTACTGATTTGTGCTGCCGCAATAATCGCCGTGAAGATTACTCGGAGGAACCTGTTTAGTATTGGATTAGATGAATTAAAGCACTGAAAAGCAGTCTACCCTGCCCATCATCGATAGATAATGTAGCAAAACAGTGGATAGAGCATCACTGTAATGTGATGCAGACAGGTTGGAATTTAGTGCTTGATACACATCATATTTTGCTGATTTATTTGGCGCTGGGTTTAGCCACAAATACGTAAATAGTATAATTTCAAGTCTATTCAAAACATGCTGTCTAACAATAATAATTTTTGCTTTGCAATTTTACATCACTAACAATCTTGTTGGCATATTATATGCATTTAATTTGATATCATTCATATAATTTCAAATTTTATTTACCCTCACATACTTTGACAATAATATGCCACCAAAAAAATCCACTCTAATATGATCCTATTGCTCTAGATCAAAAATAATCATAATTTTGAATCCTCTTAACTTGGCAACTGGTTAACATTATTGATTACAGAATCTTTCAAAAAGTAGTAACAGCAATTCTTGTTTTCAAAGATATTAGATCGAGCCACATAAAAAATTGTTTCATCAGCATCATTCGTCAACTAATGCTAATGGTGCATATCATCATTTCCATTACTGCACGCTGCGCACCAGATTGACAAGAGTTGACATGAGAAAGAGTGATCCTATACCTGAGCAAATATTTCTCCTCTCTATTCATTAATACAATACATGAAACAATGAGCTGAATTCGCATTAATTATCCGCTACTACAGGCGTATTCTGTACGTCAAATTAAATACAGCTATAAGCAAAGTCGCAAGGAGATTTTTTATTACATCAGTTAAAACATGTGTTGTTGTTGCTTCTGTTACAGTAACTTGATTCGCTGTTGGAAATTTGTTAGCTATGCATTTAAATATGTTCTAGTCAAATTGTTGTAATTAAAGCGAGCAAAATACTTTCAAAAAATAGTAGCATTTTCACAGGGAAATGATATTCTCGGTCAGCAAAAAATTATATGCGGTAAGCTGTCACATACCTGACACATTAATATGTGCATAGTTAATTATATTTTTTATGATTAAAAATCTATTGTTAGCTCATTTATGGGTGTTTAAAAAACTGCAGTGACAGTTGATCTGATATTCCCCATTAAAGATTTTTCATAATAAGTCAACATAATTTAAGAGATAAAAAAAGGTTATGCCTAGGATACTAGCATGTGTGCTGATATTTATGATGCTAGCTATACTAGCCTTTACGTAACAATGTTTTTGAGCACGTACCAAAACAATGCGAAACAAATAAAATGAGTTGTCATAATAATGAAGCGATAAAAACATTTACACTGTATATACCTATATAAATATTAAACACTTTTTTGTTTTTGCACTCATATTTCAAAATTCAGTTGCATTCTGATCTGTTTGCTGATAATGATTCCTTAATTAAACATGTTATTTATGAAGCAAGTTAGTCATCCTTTTCTTCATTCTTGAAAAAGCTAAGGTAAATAAGAACTCTGACATTTTTTGTCCGTCTTTTAACCACATTGTGGGGTTTCTTTCTGATAAATTGTATGCATAATAATATGTGTTAAAAAACCCTGAGAAAAATAGGTAAAAAATTTAGAAGTTTATTTTATAAAGTGTGATTTATCGTGTCTTGATGTACATAATACCTAGTCGTCAAGAAAACTTTTACTGGCTGCCAGATTCATAACAATATTTAATGTTTCTGTTACCAAGTATAAGTATTAAATCATAACTCTAGATGAATACGATACGAGGATAAGGAAATGTTTAGAGCAAGCGCGGTAGGTACTTTATGTTTGGATTCGAACAATGTTATCTTCACCATTACAACATGGTTATCTAATTCCAAGACGTGCTCCTATCTCTCTTCAATTTTTTATCAATTTTATTTCTTTACATTGGCAGCAGTAAAACATTCAATGTTCGTCCAATCTATTTTCGAGTACAATAATGTCAATTTTATCAAACATAATTAGACCTGTGCCTTACGCACTATTTAATGTTGAGCGAAGAAAACAACACATTATCTAAATATTAATATTATTTTTGAGCCTTATCGCTGTCTCATGTCAATTCTTATGATGGCCCTGTATTACGTGGCACAAAATTAAGATATGCAGAGCTTATCAGGCACTTCCTTCTTGTTGAAGTCGTACTCTCACAATTCCACATAATTTATAATCATAGTAATTATATGCCTATGCATAATATGATCAATGTCATGCGTACGTATTGCTGATGCAACGATAAGAAGAAGAAAACAGATTAATCATGTTCCCATAGGATTCAAAGTGTCATCAAGACTCGATGAATGGGTATAACATCTCAAGCGTTATGGAATTAACCTGGTTTATATGATTTAATGCAACCGACCATTGCAGCAGAGAGACTCATTGTCAGGGAAAATGAATGTTTCAATGTAGTCCACTCATCATCACAAAAATAAAAAGCACATATCTGTCTGTGTGCGTCATGACAAGCCGAACCGTAAATAACTTTGAATTTAAACAAGTTCTACATAATATTATGAAACCGTAGTTGTTCAGGCACTCCAACCGCAGTGAATATATATATGTATCTGTTATTTGGCATCTTTACTACATAGGTAATCTCTATTCTTCGAATAATTGCGTTAACGATAGAAGACAACACAATGCTTTACAATATTACATTTACTCTTGAGGGAACAAACCGATGAAGAAAAAAGAAAAGGAGGACTCGTTAATGTTATGTGGAACGGTGAATATAAATCCCTTGAGTACAACGTGGTGTTGTTGAAAACACTTTAAAAAACCACAACAGCTTTACTATCAAAAATATACATCATCATCAAAAAAATTTACTGATCCGTAATTACATTCAGAGAAATGTATAAAAACCCACTACATTTGGTTTGGTCCTGTTCATTTCACACCTTGATAGCAATTCGCTTAAAAACTCGTGATACGCAGAGAAATGTGTGAAAAAAAAAACATTTTAAGAAAAATGCCAAACATTTTTACTGTGCTCAAATAAGCACACATTATTGCATGCCTATACAGAGCTTGTAGTAAATCTAAGATATTAGGCTAGCATATAATGTCTAACCATGACCTTTTCAAAACATGCACGTATATGTTCCAAACTTTTTTCACTAGTTTATTTAGTGAAATTGCAGCTGCGGCGAAATATCGGTTTTTGATCGATTTTTAGTTTTAACCGACTGAAGTGCTAGTCAAAGGTTTTTTCCCCACATAAACAATGTGCTAAGGAGAGACGCAAATGTAATTGACAATAAATAAAATATTGCGTTTTGATTTATATTTCAAGCATTGATGTTCATCTGAATGTTTATAGGCAAACCTAGATAACCGCAAACAAAGTTTAGTCAGTTAATACTCTACATGTTATTGTGTCAATAGTTAATGCTACAAAGTGTGCATTTCTGTGCCGGCAAAAAATGCAGAAATTATGTACACCATCATGCGGTCATAGCATTAGCATACACACAAGTCACAAAACTTTCATACGAGAATCATCTATTTTCTGCTTAATATTACACCATATAAACTGAACCAACCATTATATTTTTAACGTAAGACAGCAATTATATATGAATCTACATCACTGCTTGAAACTGAAATAAACTAGAAGGGTAACTGACCCATGGAAGCAACTATCGGATACTATTGAAAACGATAAGCCGACGAACTAATGATGA
>JAQIXX010008005.1:0-10155 GCA_034700605.1 Willowsia nigromaculata | reverse complement strand
GTGTAAAACCGAAAGCTTGAGAAATAAATATCGTTACTTCCCAAATGGCATCCATGCACTCCGCTTTAAATCATTCTTACTTCTTTTAAGTATTATGTTTTTGTCATCTGGTCTAACTTGTGTCACTCTTTGCTACGGCCTATCTGTTTACCTCATTATGATAATTCTGCTGAGATAATTTGTAATTCATCAAATGGGTAATATCTAAAAATTTTGTTCAAAGAGCATAAACTCAGCCGTGAGTGGTTTTACATCTAGAAGTTCTAACTTAGATTAAAATGCTAGAAAATGTGTGATATGGAGCATTCCCTCACTTATATTTTTTAACACGCGTGAGGTAAATCCAAATGAATCTCTGAAAATGATCAATATTACGTAAAATCTTACGTGAACCAAATCTTTTTAATTGTGGTGATCGATTATCTCATACAAGCTAAATTTTTGTCTTTTTATGTATAAAAGATGTAAATAAACAGAAATCGAATATGGAATAATATATACAGCGCAAATAAATAATGGGGTCTTGACCCTTGGGGTGGGGTGGAATAATGGGGGTTCATTTGTATTTTACGTATGAAAGTTTTGATATTGACATATTCAAGAAGCTAATTTCATAAATGTCTTACACACCATATGACTGCCTAAATCATTTCATAAGGCGCTTCAGAGTGGCTTACTGCTGTTCTGGCTTTGTGTATTGTCTACAATTATTTCGCTATAACCTGGCAGCAGTACCGTTACGCCATTGCCATTTAACAGATTTAGCTTGGCTGTTGCGTGGTGCTGCATTTTGTAGTTTACTGTAGAAATTTTAAAATGAGCTGTCAGCATGAGATTGGGATTTCCAATATACGTGCTGCACCTGTGTTTTTATGTCTCTTTATTATGCCTGTAGTTAATATCCTCCAACCACTTCATCACTCTTTCTTATACAGGAATGAAGTAAAAACTAAATCTTCAAAAACTCAAACTACTTAGTGCACCACAATGGTACGTTTTATAACACTTTTTGCTGTCAGTTAAAGAACATTATGTGGAAGAAGAAGTTATGAAGAAGTCGACTAGATACTCTTAACAGTATATCTGAGAAAAACAGTGGGCATCCATGACATGAATTTAAGCAACAAGTAACTTCAAAGACATCAAATATAATATGCAATCTAAAAAGCACGGCATCAGAGCATTTAAAACTTTTCTGTATGTGCAAACGCAATACAATATATGGAAAAATTGATATAATTTGCAATGAAACTAATAAAATTTTGCCTTCCTTACATTAACGCTCCAAAGAATTTTCATAATTTGTTTGTGACAACACGCGTGTTGTACAAGTTTCTAGTATCATGTTTATTAATGCTGTTTGGAAAATAATGTCCTATAAAATCAAAGTCATTCGGTTTATTCGTAAAAACAAATTTACCTAAGCTTTTTTGTACGATATTAGCATAAAATTTTTTTATAGGAAAACATAAGAATTTTAAATTTTAATGCAAGTTGAAGAAGACGCAAATCATTCTTGCAAAATTGACTTACAATTCTCATGTACATGTACAACTGGCATGCACTAAAGCCTATCAACCATAAAATGGCCGTCGCGTAATATCAACTTTTTTTAGCACAATGCTGTCACACAGTTACTTGTTGGTTTCTATGTTTTCTTGCTGCAGCAAATTTTATTAGTTTTACAGCTTTAGTATTATGAATGTTTCTATACAAGCTTATCTAGCATGAAAACTCTCTAACCTCTAAATAACCAACAACATGTATTTTTAACGTTGTGCTCACCAAAATATATGCACTCATTTACTTCCAATCTAATATAACCAATTCTATCAGATGTATACAATGATCTGAAACGTTTATTTATATTTTTAATGTTTCATTGTAGAGTTGATGAATGTATCTATTATTTGAAAAGCGACCAAACAAAACACACACAATAGGCTGAATAATAAAAAGACATTTTCGTCATTTTACCCTTAAATCAATTTTTAGAGAACCGCAACAAAAATGTTACTTAACGCATTAAAAAATTCCTTTTGCTCGACTTTCTCAGAATTCGGAGTATTCCAATGTGGTGCTTCAACTTTGTTGGATTAAAAGTTTCTCCTTTTAGCAAATACGTAATTGCTAGCACATTGAGACTCGCTTAGGAGAAAAATACACGTTGGCCAAGGAAACTCAGTGAAATTAAGAAAAGAAAGTTGAATCAACGCCATTAGCCTGTAAAAGTTCGCTGGAATGTGCTTACAAAATATTAAACAGCATTGAAAATTTTGTCTTCTAAGAAATGCTGAAAGCCAGGAATTTTTCTGACGGAAAAATTAGTCATCACTGAAGTGTGGTGCATTTGCCTTCTATTTATAAGTAAGCTTAACAAAGCAATGATAATCATCGTTAGTAAAAACTGTGGCATATTGTGTCGACCAACTGTATCTCACATTGCGTAATTCATGTTAAAGAAGCATAAAACATATTTTTAGATCAATTCTTTAATAATATTTAAGCTCGTTTGTATCAACCTATCAAATGTTTTTTTAAATTTTTTTATTATATGCGTGTTATTTTATACTTAGAGTTCCATCGAAAATAATAAGTTTGTAAAAAAAATTTAGATCCAAAAAAACACCATATCCAATGTGTTCCGAACGTTTTCATCCATGATTTTAACACGCAATTATGTGTGTATTAAGTCTTCAGGAATTTCATTTTTGTGAAAGTTCATTTCACTTAGAATAGTTAAATACAATGCCTAATTCGTTAGAAATAAACTTGAGCATTATGATGGGATTTTTGCAATTGTGAAACCAATTCATCAGCGTACTCGTCATGGAGTTCGGAAAATGTTAGGCATAGTGACATTTGCCTTTCTTCTCAGTTGGTTGCCTCTCTATGTTCTCGTCTCCAGACTGAAATTTGCCAAAAATATTGGAGCGGCGGAGTTAGCTTTGATATTGAAGCTTCTTCCCTTTGCACAATGGCTGGGAAGTATGAACAGTAGTATCAATCCAATTTTGTATGCGTTTCTCAACAAAAAGTTTCGAGCAATGTTTATATCCTTGCTTCCTGAATGGGCGCTATTCGTCACAAGACGAAACCCCAGAGTAATTATTACTGGTAGACAAAATGTTCCAATTCGTACAGTTACACCTACCACGGCTGATGTACCATTACATTGTCGAACAACAAACCTAAGTGTCCCAAATGCACACATTACAACAAATACATGTGAAAGTACCTCTCGACTTGAAAACTTTGGACTTTGACATAATCCGAAATCACTGATGATCGCCGGGTTATGTAACAGTAACTTCAAGTTCAAGACTGTCGTTAAAAGTGGGACCCCAAGTGTTTCCCTTAGTAAGTAGGGATGCTAGAAAGGGAGTTACTCTAGGAATATGTGATATAATACAAGGTAGCTTGATCACAAACTCATAAATTGACTTAAAATTAATGTTAAAATTTCTTTGTTCAAAGAGATTTTCGTTGGCTGTCACTTTCTAGTGAATGCGTAGAATTTTTGTTTTTCAATTTTTCATAATCCTTGTAAACTGACATTGCAGCTTCCTTAGAAGGTGTGTATTTATCATTCCTGTTTCATGTAGGACTGTGTGATGTAATAAAATATATATTTCCAAAAAACACATTTTAAATTGCCTGAATTTTTTTTCCTCTCCTTGAATATATTTCCACCTCTTTTTTTCCAGCGCCCAAAGAAGGCCATCTGAAAGGAAAACTAGACATAAATCTCTCGATATAGTATTAATTATAGCTCGTATTTAATATTGTAATTCAAATTAGACTTTAAGCAACCAACTAATACACCAAATTTGTATGAAGTTTTGTTCCTTTTAATTAAACCCCTGCTGATCTCTTCCTAATACTTGAATGATTGGTTCAATAATGCTCAAGGGTTTTGCTTTATCTCTTGAGAGGTAAGTCCAACTCGGCTTATACACATGACCTGATTCTTTTATTCGTCAATGTAAATATTTGACACTGTATGAAACTTAGTACGTACATTGGCTCTAAAAATATGCTTAATTAGCCTTATTCGGGAAAGAAACGATTCCAGATTGTAGCCACTCTAGATAGTATTCTTGTGTAAAACATCATTATTCTAAGAAAAAACATAAAAACAATAGAGGATGAATCAAAGTTCAACCTATCACTTTCATAAGCTGTTTAGTTGTTTTGAAACACATTTTTTTCTAATCATAGAAAATATGTTTCGAATAAGTACGGAATGAATTACTAACTAATAACATGATTATCTTACATATTATTTGTTCTTCTCACTGCATTTATGACAGTTTTAATGAGAAATTTAGCCATGCATGCATACATGTTCAGACAATTGGAACAAGTACGTAATGAACCACAATATTCACTTTATTTTTTAATGTTAAATTCATCAGGCATAAAAAATTAATGAAAGTGCTTGACTATGTAAAAAGGATAAATTACTAATAAATGAAAAGAAAAAAACTAATTAAGGTCAACTTATTTCGTTATGTGCATAGTTCATGCTCTTATAATGACAATACAAAAAGCAAGCATAATGAGCATATGTAGTGGTACATTATGGGAATAGTTGATGCAACAAATTACTTGTGCTGCGTGTAAAGCGTTTCATAACGCAAAAACTAAGAACCTTCATATACTTTCCGGACTATAAACAATCTCTTTGTATCGACACCGTATACATGCCATAAAAACGTTCCCAATAAGCAAATTAAAAGAAGTAAACAATGACGAGAATCGCCATAAAATGTGATGGGCAAAATAATCCTTTCCAAAACCCCTAAAAAGCATATAATCCCTGAATTTTCACTAAAACTCCCTGATAAAACGACAAGGTTTCAATATGACACATGAGCCAAAATAAAATGGGACCTCGAAAAATCCCTGATTAGTGATTTGTGGCACTGTGTGTTCGGGATCGTTGATCCTGTAATCCGTAACATTTTGATGCCAATTTAAGAAGAATAATTATCATAACCTTCAATATGATTTCAAAGGGATTAGATTTTCATACAACAAAAAGTTGGATATTTTTTTGGAAAGTTGGTACCACAAAAACATAGTGAGTATTGCAAAAAATTAAGTAAAACCTCTGAGCTTGCATCACTTGTCTATACCTCTCCAGAATGTTTGCGGGGAGCGTGCTTTTAATTCGGGTTCGAAACTCACGCGTCAAACATTTTAACATGCATGCGAATTCGAAGCAAATTTTAACGAATAAGTAACACAAATACGGTTTACTGTCAAAAGATTCAAATCCATTTGAATCAACTACCATTTGATTCTGACATAATGATTCAATGATAGTCGTCCCAAATAGACTATTTAAATCCCAAAAATGCTTATCTACAAGTTCTTAGAAGAATGCTACAAGATAAATTTTCAATTTTGACTTCGTCTTTACGCTTGTGCTTGGTATTTGTATAATTTTACATATTGGTGGATTGGCCGTAGTACCCGCTAAGTACTGTTGAAATTTTTCATTCCTCTCCTGAATCTTGACTGTTAGTGCAGTACGATGATCAGCACGATGTTGTTGAAAGGAATTAAGGGGAAGCGGAATCGCTCGAGGTGACTGGCGGTGTTTGACTCAATGGCGATTAGCACAAAAAGCAAATACTCCAAAAAAGCAAACTACTCCTAAAGCAATGCAGCCATATGTAACTAGCAAATTAAAAAAGGTAAGGTTATTCATTTAATAATAAAAGCTAAATGACTTATTAAAACTATGCATTATAACTAATCATACCATTTAGGATCACAGAAGAGACGTTCTCAGAAACGTCATTTACTTAACGGGTGATAGGGTTCACAGTTGGTGGTAAAGCAAGATCAGTTAATGCTAGGAGTGGTTGAGGTGTTGTGCTTTGTTCCTTACTTACTACATTATTTAAAGCAAAATACAATAGCAAGTATATAGTTATTAAATAAATAATTAAGCTAATTATTATTAATAATTATTAATCTACAGTTAAAAGCTATACATAGAAAGCACTTACACCATAATGAATCAATAGTAGTCACTGGTGCACTAATGGGGCACTAAAAGTCTCTTGTTTTGTTTCTAACCGAGAAACGCACTTTACTCTATCCGGCTAGGGAGGGTAGGCAAATCCATGTAACACTTAAAGGTGATAGACCAATGTCAGCATAAACACATCCATTTTTAACACAAGGATAACAAGTCGTATAGGACAGACAACCTGTAATAAAAACACAGTAGGCAGTTTTTTTAAATTTATCTTATCTGTGATTTTACATTACTCGTGCGTTTATTTACATAACGTAATGGAAGCTCAGTTTTTATTAAAATTAACTTTTTTTACTTACGAGGTTTAGTTGCGTTGCTGCAGCTGGTTAACAAGAAAAAGTATACAAACACGAAGAGAGTATACAAAACCCTTCGTTGCTTTTCTGAAGCGTCTTCTTATCAGCAACCAGGTCCCACAGTGAAGGTAGAGTCAACACGCAATCCGAAACCTTGATGTTAGCCTGGATGTCATCCTCAACGTTAAGTCTCCTATCAGTTCCAGGTGATGCAAGAATAGTTTCATTATGGGAAGACCACTGAAATATAAAGATTTCATCCTTGTGAGAGTTAAAAGTGTGAAGTTTCAACTTGAGCTTTCTAAAATCCCACGAAGCAAAGGTCTGGATTGATAAAAAATGATCAATTTCTGAGAATCAAATATGAGATAATCATGTGTGTTATTACATACATTGTCCTCGCTTCCAGTGGTCAGAATGAACTCTGAGTACGGATTAAATGAGAGACAGTTTACTTCAGCAGTATGTGCATCTACTGTGTGGCTCGATTGAGTTTTCACCTACAAAAGAATAAACTTACTTGGTCATCAGCATCAGATCCAAATAAACTCATGACGAAGATGACCGGCTACATCTTCAACGACTGGAGTACGACCAGTGAAAATAGTTTTAGCATCAATAATTCGATCACAATATTGAACCACTAGCGTCATGTTGATGTCCCACAAGCAAATAATATGATCATCAGATGCAGATAGAAGATTGTCATTAAGAATACGATTCCTGAAATATTAAAATTTCATTGACCCATTCTTCTTTACTCATAATAAAGTAGTAAGCTTATAATTGTCAGTAACTTACCATTCCTTTTGATGACCATGAAGTCGTAAATCAAGATGACAATCTTCACTTGGATCAGGTTTGGAAGTTTGCTTGGTGTAGTCAAACACAAGAATGTCCGAAGAAGTGTTTTGGTAGCAATCGCACGGGGATTTTGCGGCATGTAGAGTGTCCCGTTAACGTCACCTCCTTAAGCAAGCACGAAACAATCAGCGAAACTTCACCAGGTGATTGAGTAATGAGATACATAAAACTTTGTAACTGTACTACCTTCATAGTTTATTTTAATCTCGATCTCGATTTTTTCTGACACTGAGCCGAATCCACCAAAATCACCCTTTTCGCATTCGTAGTGGGTAGCATCGTAAGTGGCATCTTCATTAGGTATTTGAACAGATGCAATTAGCAGATGATTTTGCTCATCAAATGTATGTGTTCCAAGAATCAGCCTGTGCACTGAGTAATCGTTTCCTTCCTCTAAACACACCAGGAAAACACGTTTTAAGACTATTTAGTGTATAGTAACGTTAAACTATATTCACACCGAGAAAAACTTAATGTCAATACGAGGAATAACATCTTTACCTGACAACATCTGGAAGCCGCTGAGCTGTAAGTGATGGCCATTCCAATACCCAGACGCTTCTACAAAATCGTACAAAGTTGAAGAGCAAAGCATTGTGAACATGAAGAAAGAATGTGGAATAAGAAGAGATCGGCAGTTGTTGCCAAAAGATAGAGAGAAAAGGAACCAAACCGTAGTTTATCTGCATTGATTGAGATCATCGGGTTGCATATGGCATAGCAGGGACACTGTCGAGGAGTGAGAACGGCAAGGTCAAGAGGTCATAGAGGTCTGCATCTTTCCAATGGGTTATCACCAGATCGCCCAAAAAGGCTGTGTTTTTCTTCCTTATTTTGTATTCTTCATTGATAATTGAAAATCAAATCTCTCCTTACACTTGTATCAAGAACGCTGCTGGGTATGAGGTAAAGTAATCCCAAATTTCATGAATGCAAACCAATTTTTATTCATCAATCCAAGAGTCTCAATCTATTGCTATATGCCTTTACTTTAACAAATACATACATAAACTTACATCATTTTAAAACGTGTACACAAACATTATTAAATATTAATTGATATTTCGCACAATGGCACCAGAACCTATAAGCATGCGTTTTGCGTTACTAGCTTGTGAAGCAAGGTAGTCCAAAACGTTTACACAAACCTTCTAAATATCAGCTGTCACAGAACATGTTTGCAAGTGCTATGAATAGATTCACCTAAAGCAAAATAATAAAAACTTACAAATTTCATTTTTTGTCTCAGGTTTTCTGTTCAGATGTTGTAAACATTTGCATTGAAAACTTACGCTCTGTTCGCAATTCATTCATAGAATCATCAATCAATTGCTGACGCACATACCGTAATTATTGAGGACAGAGTTAATTTGGTCGTACGCTTTCCAGGAAAATGTAATATTAAATTTGCTTTTCGAGAACAATTTTGTCGGCAGTGTGTCATGGGTAATTAGCACACCAAAAAACAATATACTGATATCATTTCATAGTAGAAAAAAATGAAATCAAAGATAGTTGAGTGCTGACTGCGAATTTATTTCAAGCTGCATTTTTCATTGTTGATTATTATTGCATTTATTCGGGTTGCACTATTCTAGTGAAAGTGTGGCTTTTGCAAAAGCATTAAATAGCAATGTCAATGTTCAAGATGTTTCTCAATCTTTTACTGGTTCTGCCAATTTAAAATAAATAAATTTTATTAATTTGCACGAACGAAAACATAACAGGTTGTTTCTACTCGGGTCATGCTAGCCAACGTCTTGGTTTATGTTCAAATATAATGAATGAAGTACTTTCATGTTTTATATTAATTATTTATGTAAAATAAACGGGGGTATCATGAATGAATTTTTACAACTTTGGTAGTTTTCTGAGAGTTCACTGGACTGAAGAAAAAAATATAAACAGGTAGCAAATTCTTAAAAGTCGTACTGAATTTCTCAATTTAAAAACCACCAGATATTTTAAAGACGCATACTAAGGAATATTTATGTGTCTTTTGTACTGTAAAACCTTGGATGTATTTCCGGTGTAGTTATTTATAAAATCGGTTTTTATTCTTACGTTATATAGTTACCTAAATTTTGAATTTTTTGTTGTGATCGTAATCTAGCTCTATTTTTCAATGTTTCGTTCTTTGCCAAACCTAATTTATTCTGACTATTAACAAGAAAAACTTTCTGTGCACTTGCTATCACTTTCATTACAAACTTCAATATTGTTACAGCAAATTTGATTTTCTACCTCTAGTCGCATTTCAAAATATGCGTTAGAAATGTTAACCTCGTTTCTAGTTTTACTACTTCTTGTATTCTGGGAATTAATATCTCACGCTTGCTATTACAGTCACATTATGCTCCATCCAATTTACTGCTCTGTTGGCTAATTTACCTTCTGTATGAGAATAACATTTGTGCAAAATTCACAATGGAAATAATATGGTGTTTGCAAAATTCGTGTCAGTTGGGAATGGACATCATAAAATATAGAAGATTAGCGTAAAATGATGACAAATTGGAGTGCAGATGTCTGATCAGGAAGGAAGCGTTGAGTGTTCATGTTATAAACGATTCAAAAAACTATTTTAATTTGACTTATGAATGAAAGTAGAAATTTCTGCTCAATCTTAAGCACTTTTACAAAAACAATTCATTGAAATCTTAGAAATTTATAGTGAACTTCTGATTTTGTAACTGTAGATTTACAAGAAATTCATTCATTCATTCAAGAAATTGTTTTTGGCACTAGAGAATAATTTAAAAACGCAAACAAGCAATAAATGTTGAATTAGACAACAATAGCTAATTGGTAACTTTTTTGGAAAGGAAAGCACCTTTTGCCTTAATTTTTCAAAATACATACTTTTGCTTGTTATATGATTGAATTATTGAGTAATGTCGAAAAACATCAAATTTTGTGGTTTCGAGGTACTAAATGTGC
>JAQIXX010008004.1:0-10155 GCA_034700605.1 Willowsia nigromaculata | reverse complement strand
AAAAATAATTAATTTAACTGACTGTCGACATTGAGAGAGCTGCACATGATCAGAAGATCATTGGCCCAAAAGCTTACTTTATTGTAACGAGACTGCTCACACATAATATCCAGAGTATAGTAATAGTGAAAATATATTGCCACAAGAAGGATGCCCTTATGTAATGAAAAATTGTCTTAACATCAGTAGTATCAGAAGCAAGTATTTAAAAAAATACTCCATGAGACATGGATACACTTTTATTCATGCAATCTGCAATCCACAAAACAATATTATTCGTGATACTTTCACAAAGAAAAATTCACATGCGTATAATACATATATAATATGATTTGTCCATAAAATTTTAGGCAGCTTGATATAACGTTCAATTGAAAATCCGACCATAGCATGCTAATCATAATGATCGGTATCTTTCTGACCGTTTTGAGCACTTTTGTTGCGATTTTAAGTTTTGCTGGCTAACCATTGCATATCAAAATGTCTATGAAAATTGCAGCTTACATAAACGAAAACTTTTGTTTTGTTGTCCCTGTTTATTGTAAATTAATTGCATATTTTTTCTTGGTTGCATGCTGCATGTAAGAAAACTAGAGGATGAAATGTTTTTAAAGAAACTATGTTATCTATTCAAAAGTGAATGACTCAAAGAGGATCACATCATGCACCAACTTCATTGCAAGTTTTAAGATTGTTCTTGTTCGTGCAGAAAAGTCGTAACTTCAGTGGTAATTTGCATTTTTCATTGTAAATAATTATTTCTGGATTCGAAATTTTGGTATCAAGCTTTCCACGTGTATGCATTTTTGCGATATCTTGAAAAACCGGTAATTCCGTAATTGAAAATAAAAATAAAATACTATTATTAGTCACAAAGTCTGCATTCCGGGATTGTATTATTGATGACTGATACGACTGCAAGTTATACAACATTCTCACATGAAACAAGATGAGTATAATATAATAGAATAGAGATTGAAATCTGGACGACATTGGATTTCCAAATAGCTTTAAAAATTCAAAAGAAGTCTTTGCAAATTACAACTCTCAAAAAGCTTCATTAGAGTTCATTGATGAAAATGTTATGCAGCAATCGACATGCCATACTCTATATTTAATATAAATGAGAGCGTTCATATTTATGGTACAAGTAATAATATTTATAATATTGATTTATTACTACCACATAAATGCTATTAAGCATTAATCATAAGACGTTTTCAAACAATGAAATTGCCGCTAATCGTAAACATTTTTACAATAATATATTTTACGAAGTGAACAGGAGTTTCAAGAGCTCATCAAATTTATTGATCACACTCCGATAGTCATAAATATAATAACAAAATAACTTAAACAAATGCCATCATTAACTGCTCATTCTTATTCGGTCACTGTTGTGAAACGTAAAAATTGCATCGTATTTGGAAGGGTGACTATTTTTGCATTCGTTTGAGTTGGGTGGTGGTGTTGTTGAAAGTGACGTTGAGAGTATGATTACGTCAGTAACCAGCAGCCCAAAGTTGTTTCCTGTTTTTATGTATGACCGCATAATTGCCATTACTGGTGAGGTGATGCGTTACGTACAAGTGACGGGTAGACTTTCTTTATAGATAATCTAGTTCATATATTATTGTTTTTCATGTGCTAGTTTATTAACTTGTCTTCCAGCATGACATGTGATAAAAACTCGTTCTGCTGTGAATGTTGTGAGAAAACATATAATATCTTATCTATTCAAGTATGAAGTCAAAAATAAAATATGCGCATGTAGTTGCGGACCAAACGTCATCATTACTAGGCTTTTACACAAGCACAAACTTTTACTTTTGGCTTTATACCACTTTATCAAATGGATGCGCGAAGGGATTCAAGGGAAGTTTTGAACTATTTCTATTCTAGCCTAAGCCGGTCAGATCTAGTCTGAATCCAAATGCGCTTGTGGAACCAATGAATTAATCAACAATGCATTTCTCATTGTAATTTATATGCCGGCATGTGATTAACTTTAAATCCAGAAAAATCTAGAAATTAAATGTAACATGTAACACAATGTGGATGTTATATGATAATTTTATATGGAAAATTTGAAATGTAAATGGAACCAGTTGTACAGAACAACATAAAAATTATTTTTGTTAATGCGATGGGATTGCGATTTTCCCTTGTCGATTATTTAGTTGAATATCAGCCATGCGTATGCTTTTTGGGCACTAACATTTTAAAAAGATTGACATTTTAATATTTGTCTCATTATTTAAGGGTTATATATTTTGGAAATTTACTGCTGCTATCAGCCATATAAAACTAATAAAGGTAATATACAGCTGACTGCGCATTTAATAGAAACTTAAAACAATAAAACAAGCTGTTTATCTTTGCACGCCTGTTTTCAAAGATTTTTCCAAGAAACAATCATAGTTGAGTTGTGAGTTGTAAACAATAAAATAAACATAATCTCAAAACTAGTTTACTTGCAAGTATAAGGACATCGCATACTGTTCACAATTGCGTTATTCATCACCAAATCTGAAATCTGCGTTTACGCTTTTTTGGATAATTTATTTCTTAAAACCATGTTAGCCCTGATGGAAGTGATGACGAAGAAAAAATGTAAAAATAAGTATGATATTGTTTAGTGTATTTCACATGCAAGAATAAAACTGTGTAATTACACATGCTATATTTTAAATAGAGTATGATTAAGATTGTGCATATTAAGCATGCTAATTTGTTATTTTGCATTATACACTGAAAGGTCTTTGCGCATTAGCATTCGACACCTTGCTGGCTCATCTTCATTTTGTACTTTTCTTTAACAAAAAGGGGTAATTACCATGATATGAGATGGAAATGATGGAAATTGCGAGTTTTTTCTCGTCCGCCTTGAGCACTGTCCGAAAATTCTCAAGTCGGATGGATTGACAGCGACCTATCTTCTTTTTTAGGCATCACCGTCATCAAACAGTGTAATTATGAAGAACGTGTAAATCGGTATATTTAAACTTTTTTTTATACAAAAGTCATATAAAACTCCATACCCCCACTACTAGTACATGTTGTGTGGCTAGTCTGGTCTGATCTTTTATGACAATAAACATACCTTGGAAAATAACAGGTTCTCAGAAAGCTCATACTAAAATTGACTGAGATCATGATTTGAAGTATGCAACTAAACTCATATTATTATAAACATGACAAAACAGTGCACGTATAGAGTACCTGCAATAAAATATGTAATTGGCTTCGTCTTATAAGTAGCTCCGACAGCGATGAAAAAGCCCCCATTCTATTTTAGCTATTCGTTGAACAAAGATCACCTCTCTCTACCATAAGACTTTACTATAGACTGGGAATAATGACAAAGTTTGCAACGGTCTGCATTGTGGCTGTGGCATGTGCCGCTTTGGCACATTCTGCACCACTTGAAAAGGCCAAGTTGAAGTTTAGGGTCTTGGGAAGGAACCTTTTAGACAAGGATAACGTAGGTAAGTAATTTGCCGGTAACATCACAATTTTATATCACAGATCCCGTAGTAAAAATTCCAACATTTTAAAAATTATTTGATTTTCTCGCGTATAGGTACTAGCGATCCATACTATGAAGTGTCTCTCAGTAATGACGGAGGAAGAACAAAGTCAAAAATAGGAAGAAGCGACACAGTAAGCGATCAAGAAAATCCAGACTGGGGAAACACTTTCCAGGTTGATTTCGACCGAAAGAAGAGCCAGGTAACCTTCACTAAACCAATTGCTTTTTTACTGCTATACTTTCCGAGTTAGAAAATTCATAAGTTTTAGAATTCAAATTAAAGTTTATCGAACGCCGTGCCCAAAATGATTGTTATAGAGAGAATGGTGAGTGGGTACATAAGTGCATGACTTGTTAAATTGCTTACGGCAAAAATCTGGCTGGATTTTGAAGGTTATTGAAAGGTCATGAATATGCATGGCAAAGATGGTTTCTGGATATACCTATAAACAAGTTGTTTGCAGCAATATCACGTAAACTATTATTATTTGAAAAATAATGTTGGTGATTGTTCTTTTCTTTTTAGTACCTGTACTTCCACGTTTACGACGAGGATAATTTAAGAGAAGATGACAGTAAGTTGCAATCATAAATGCCAATTTTCATATAATTTATATGCTTCTTGTTGGCGAGCGTATTAACACGAAAACTCGTAAAAAATTTGAGTCATTCTGTTTTGTGTATGAAGCAAAAGTGGTTGAGGCTTTATAAAAAAAACTGGGCATTTAAAATCATGATTTTTTTCGGATACTTTCAGCACTCGGAAGAGTTTGGGTCAACCTTGCCGATTACGTCGACAAAGGCCAAGTTGACAACGTTAATCTTGACAAAAAAGGGTAAGACATTATTGAATTTATTGATTAAAGTTAAGAGCTAGATGTTTGCATAGCATGCAAAAACTAAAATGTTGCTGATGTCATCACTGTTTATTTTTTAAATTAACAGATACTTGACAATTAAGAGCTCGGATCCATCTATTGATACAAGGAGCAGTACTGTCGGCAGTCTTCCACTTCCAGCAGGAACTCCAGATAGCCAAAACTTGAGATTCAAGGTATCAGCAAGCAATCTCCCAACCAAGGACGATATTGGCTTCATTCCTGGAAACAGTGACCCTTACGGTAGATTGCGAATACCTTCACTAGTATGAATTCAACCAAACTAAAATGCTAGTGTTTTAATCCCGAAAATTTTTTGTAATTTTGCATACAGTAATCATCACCTCAACCGACGGCTTGAATTCAAAGGAAAAGGATGTAGGCAGAACCACCACTGTTTCCAGTACCAGCAATCCAAACTGGGGTGACATACTTACCTTCAACTGGAATAAGAGCAAGGACCAGGTACGCTTGACCAAATACTGAAAACGGCTTTCGCTTGCCATTGCATCTTAATTGACTAATGTACAAAAAAATTGACTAAAATTATACTTCTGCATTTTTAGCGTCTACATTTCAAAATTTACGACGATGACAATCTCAGAGAAGATGACAAGCTTGGACAAGGCTGGATCGCAGTGAATGATTATGTTGCTCATGGACAATCTTACACGCTGATTTTGCCAAAGAAGGGGTGAGTATGAAATGAATTTCTCTTCAGAACTATACCGAACATTTGCACAATTATATTTTAAATAATGTTTTCAATTATTTATTGCAGAACTCTCACCATTACAAAGGTTTAAGATACGTCAAGCCAAAGCGTGTTACTTTCATCAATCTTAATTAATTTGACAAACAATTAAGAGCTCTTTAATTTTGAACTGCATAATCATGAAACAAACTATCTCATTTCTTACCAAAACAAAAATGATCAATTATTTAAATGAATTCACAAATACACGTACGTTGTGATAAATAAATGAAAATAAATACATTTACAGAATTAAAGTTACTTGTTTCTCCCTTAAAATCTGATTCTTATCAAGCCAAAGGTTAAAAAATAATTTCAACGTTATTATTACATATGTATACTATAAAATGCTGCATGACGATTGCTTTCCTTGAGACACCATGAAATCTGAATAAAAGTAATGTAGCGCTACATCAATTTTCGTTGCAAGTCCTTCCGATTTATCACGCACAAAGTAGCTCAGAGGCACGAGGACCAAATTTGTTTCCAGCATGACTGGATTCACCGCTAAGCTTTCCTTCCAATCTTCTCGGATATTAGCCACCTCCTCCTTACTTTCCAACTTTGTCAAATCCACTTGCTGGAATTTTATATCACCTCCATGAAAATGTGCCTCCACGTCATATCCTTGCACAAAGTCGTTTTTAACATCTTTCCCACACGACGCAACAAAGTCCAAACCGTCCCCAGTAATCCATTGGAAGACTCGCGTGGTATCATACTCGTCAGAGGGCAAAATGAAGTCCTTCCTCATTGAATTAATGATTTTGCTCAGAATTCCACCTCTAAACGTTATTTCTACAGAGCCACCTCCAAACGCTGATTTGACTACATGAGTGCCCCAATATCCGAAAAAGTCTTGCCAAGCAGATACTGAAGCAGCATCCTTAATATCCAGATCAGGAATTTCTTGAACCACTTCCCAAAACTGTGGCTTGAATTTAAGGGGTTGTTGGTGAAGGGTCAATTGGAAAATTCTGTACTCAATAACTGCAGTGGCAACTGAAGACTTGGAGGGTTCTTGGTTCTTCCTGATGAGATTGTACCCCCACCGTTGTCCCATTGACGCTGTTGACGCTGCAGCTGCTGACAACGCTGAGAGAGAATTTGGCGAAACGGAATAGCGCAAATTCATATCTTTCAAGCGTTCCGAAACAAAATCCTCCACTTCATTGAAAAATTTGAAACAAATTTCTCTATCGTCACGTATTTTACATTCAAGCTCATTTGGTATGAGCCCAACTGGGGATGTCTTCAAACCAGTGGCATACTGGAATGGGGATACATTTGTGGTGGTGTCCTTTCCCAAGTCAAAGCCTTGACCAATGTACAATGCCGGGTAACATGCTGGTACTTTCAGTTGGAGAGTATCAATGAGCAAATCTTTAACTGCCAAATTACTCGGCATTTGTCTAACCAAATTGAGAATTTTCACGGGATCCTCAGGAATATCGTTAAAATTGCATACCTTCTTGGTTTGGAAAATTTGCTGCACCGTAAACAGTGACTGAGGAAATCTTTCTCGGATTGCCAGATCAATATTTTCCCATCCGATTTCTAACAAACTGAATATTTCCGTTCGTTCAATGTCCAGATAAGATTGGATAATTGTTTTCTTCATTTGTTGAACTGCAGAATGCGTGGCTGGAATGAGGGGAATTCTTTGTGTTACATGACATTCCTTGATGGAGTAAGGATATTCAATGCCAAATGCTGTTCTAAGTACTGTTTCACCAACAGAGTCACGCCCCTTTTTGGTCAAAAGTACTTTTATTTTTTCAATAAGGTTGTAAGGGTACGTTTCCCCATTGGGTAAAGTAACAATCATGGGACTGCTGCTGTTACTGTACTTCTCAATCATTTGTATTTGATGAGCGTCTTCAGTCTTTTGATTTTCTGCACAAACAACCATGATCGGAAGTGGCAAGGAAGTGTACTTTTGAATTAGATTACTTAATTCCACGATTTTACTTTGGGGTCTCTTTCTCTCATGCTCTGACACATTTTCACCGAAGAAATGCGTCAACACAAAGACAAAGTTGGCATATTTGTTGTTATTCAATTGCTGTTGAAAACTGTTGATAAGCTTGAGAAAGTTGACAATATCGGGATGTTCGTCCTCCTGGTTCCAGAGTCGCTCATCGTCAAATCTCATTACGACGAGGACAATTGTTGGAGCTCTGCCACGGAGTCCATCCTTACTTTCCAAATAGTTTACTAGCGAGGACATTAGTTGGGCGTCGGGAAAAATCGTTGGATCATTAGAATAACCAGGGGTATCAATGATTTTTAAGCTGAACAAATTAGAAGAATCCAAAATCTTGATTTTTGCAGTGTATTCAACAATTTCAGGGGATGAAGATGGTCTTTGGGTAACTTCTCTTTGTACCAGTGAGTCAATCTGCAAAAAAAGTATCGTTCACACTTGTGTAATGCATGCATGCGCATTTGCGATTTGGTGAAATGTAAAAGTAATACTTACAGTCCTAGACTTTCCAGACTGGGGTAATCCAAGAACGAGGATGCTTGCAGTGGAATTGCTTAACGTTTTCGACCTAACAATTACGGGTGACCTCACACCAGACTCGGATTGTTGTGCTCCTTTACTTTGTACAACGTCTATTTTTATCTCAGCTTGAGATTCTCGTCGATTGATGGCAGTGTCGGTGGATATTTGACGGACAACGTAATTTTCATCACTGTTTGTGCTATCAGTTCGGGTCCTTGAAGTTTTGGGCCTTTGTTCTTCCGAAGGGGTCTGCGGATTGAGGGATCCACGTCGAAGGGCGGCAGCAGGCGATAGAGGTCCCGAAACTCCATTGCTACTTTCACTACTGATGATTTCCACATTTCCTTGTCGTCTATCTTTCTGAAGAAATGCATTTTCTTTAATTTTTGGCAATGGCATAGTTGAGTCATCAAATGGATCGGATTCAGCCATGTCAGCAATTCCATCATCTTCCGAACTCCGTCTTGTGGAGGAACTCGACCCTGAGCGTGAACTTTCGCTTTTCAATATTTCGTTTCCGAATCTTTCCTCAACTGCAGGTTGCACCCGCCTGCGTGGAGCAGGAATTGGAACTTTTTGCAGCGCTTGATTTTGTTCAGATTGCTCCTTTCCTGCCATTTTACCACTGCTACATTCATTTTTAGATTGGTTATTTAATTTTGATGAATTTAGCAGAGCGTTTTCCTGGGATTTCGAGTTTGAATGTTTATTCAAGTGGTTGTTTCGGCCATCATGATGATCATGAATGGAGACGCTAGTTATATCGCGCGGTTGAGTTCCAAAACCCAGCGATGTTTGCTTAGTTGGAATTGTCGATGCGTTTAGTATTACTCCTTGCGTTAAACTTGATTTGGAATCATTTGTGAGTGGTAGTGTCTCATTTTTGTCTTTTTCTTTTTGACTTGATCGTCTACGAACGAGCTTTTTTTCGGGTGGAACTTCATTGGATTTTCCCAAAGACGCTAACCGAGATTCTAGTTGGCTTACTTTGTTCTTTACGCCTGGTTTGTACTCAAAATTGTTTACACTGTCCATTATTAGGTGCCTATTTTGCTATTGGCATTGACTGAAGAAGTAAGAAAATAAGATGCGTACTTTTTAAAGAAGGAAAAATTATTTATGTAACAGTAATATGTAGTTTAAACAAATCATGCCAACAGTTTTCTGACAGAATTAGACAGATGCCTGCAAATTTAAAGGTTATGAATGAGCAAGTCGGAGAAATGAAATAAAATGCATACATAATCTGTAAATTGTTCTACTTTACCAGGTTTGCCATGTATCTCCCATCTTTATAGTGCAAACTTTGTTCAAATAAACTTTTCGTTATCGCTAAAAATATATGAATCGTGTGTCGTGCTGAAGCATAAATAAACCCGATTACTAAAGATTAGATACTATTTTGCACAAAAATTGTGTCAGATATTAAAATATCATGTAAGCACTGCGTAAACACATTCATAGCTTATTGTTATTTTTATGATCATGCTGAATCAGCATTACTGATAGTTTCCATCGACAGGATAGGTCTGGCGTACGACGCAATCAACGCTGATGATGATGATGACTCAACGTCAATGAGGATTGAAACCATCAAATCAAATCATGTTACAACTCAACATTACACATTACATGAGCTGTTTAAATGCTAACATTTAACATGACATGACATTTATTGTCAGCGCACCTGAAGATAATAATGGAACGGGAAAATGCGTTTTTGTTTGTACATATAATAATAAATACACAAAATGCCCTGAGTGATATGATAATTAGTAAAATCGTAAAATAGATAACAATATAAATACAAAGATAATGATTGATGTTTTCAGTTTAAAAATTTATTCTTGCAGACTTGAGTTTAACAAAAATTAATGTTTACGAGTCTGGAATTTGAAGGGCACCGTCATTAATTGCGTCAATCAAATCATGAGGAGCCTTTCCATCAATGGTGCAACCGACGGACTGAGCAGTTCCCAAAATTTCCTTTACGGTGCCTTCCAATTTCTTGGCCATTGATCGATCCCTCATGGTTCTTGAGATGTTCAGCACGTCATTGAATGTGATGTTACCATTATGCTTCACTGTAAAAAAAAGACAGGGAGAAGAAAAAATTAGCAAACATTTGAAATTAAGCCACTCAATACACATATCAAGTATTTTTTATCGTAGGAATGTGTGATTACCATTCTTGACCTTCTTCCTGTCCCTTGGTGGTTCTTTCAGGGCCTTGATGATTAAAGAGGCAGCAGAGGGTACTACTGAAATGGTAGCTTGTCGATTTTGGATTGTTAGCCTGACTGTGATCTTCAAACCCTTCCAGTCACCGGTGGCTTTGGCAATGTCGTCACCAACCTTCTTGGGTGACTACAAAATGGAATAAAATTTTTATAAGCATAAAAGAATCATTGAATGTCGCCAACGTCGACATTCAATGATTCTTTTATAAGCATAAAAGAATCATTGAATGTCGACGTTGGCG
>JAQIXX010008003.1:0-10156 GCA_034700605.1 Willowsia nigromaculata | reverse complement strand
ATTTTGAGGTCAAATGGATGAATCAGAGCAAGGATATTCACTTTCAATAAAACATTTCCTTCGCTTTCACTTAAAATGGTTACAAAACGAATTCCGTCTTGCTCAAGCTCATATGGGCTAACATTGACAACGCAACTTTTTTCAATTTCGATTTCTATCCTTCGTGAGCTTCTCGGGTTCACCGTAAAAGAAAAATCTGACACACACGCTTTAGAAGTACAGTTTATAGCTTTGAACACTTTGTATTTTAAACAATCTTTATATGAAGCTAAGTTGTTTTGAACTTCTTGAGGGAAACAACTTAAAAGTAAATTATCCACATGCGTTTCCTGATATCCACCAAAGTTTCTTAAATTATTTTTTTGCTCCAGCAAATTCAAGAAGAACTTTACATTTATGTCTTGTCGCTCAAATACCATCAGATCCCCGATTGAGAGAAGTCTTGTTTGCAAAACCTTTTGGATATGCGACTTTGAGCAGATATAACAGCCCGTGTATATTTCAAGTTGATTAGTGCTTCTAATTGCGACTAATATTCTTGCAGATTGCAGCCACTCAGGCAAAACTAAAAACTTCTTGCGCCTTCTGCTATGCTCAAATGCAGTACGAGATAATGAAACGACTGCCAAAACGTATAATGGGGGACGTATTTGAGACTTGCAGTACATACCTGGTAAGATACAATCTTTTAAATTTACTACATTTTTGTCAGTGTTAATTTGCATAACTGAACTGTCCAAGTTTTTGAAACGAATCACTTTGAAACGGCACACTGACTTATGTCTTTGTCCTGAAAATGTTTTAAAATAAAGTGTACGGCTATGTTCTTTTGTGTTTACACAACTAGTCGAAATTGGTAAATTAATGGAAGATATCTGCAGTGAAAAAACTGGTGTGATTAGGCAGTCATAGTAGCTTTCAAAATCAGTTACTACCGAAGGCACAGCGGACGTTGGAATATCAAACTGAACTGTACACGTTCTAGCTAATTCTAAGATGATGTCCCGTATAGGACAAATAAATCTACTTGCACCGAGGCAATGCACTAATATGAGATTAAATATCGCTTTGAATATTCGAAACATTGCCTAGAAATATGTACCTAATATTACTTTAATTTTTTTGCGCGGCTATTGCAGATTGTGAAAAACAGTTTTTGCTGTAGTAGCTTCTAAAGTGTTTATTACAATGCCTGTTATTTTGAACTTGTTTGACGAAACGCCAACAACGTTTATTATGAAGACTTGGCATACATTTTATTCTAAATTTATCAATCAACACATCTTTTACATTCTATGAAGTGTTTAGGCTTTGAATGATTTATAGAACCATACTTTTAAAAAGATAAGCTTAAGAACAATGGTTTTGTTAACAATCGCTCTCCAGAAACAAAGATATTTTTACTCTCTAAAAATATTTTTCCAGTATGCTATTGTAAAATGATTTGCAAGTAAATACAAATTGTTGCCCACATTTGCATTACGTTTGTTACAAGTGTCTTTTGTATGTCTATTTCGAGGGTTTTTAATTTTATTTGTTCTGAAGTCCGACACGCAAAATTGTAATGGTAGTTGATCAAGCATGATGGGAGGGACTGTAACAGTAAACTAGTATTGACTAGACATAAGAACATACCTTCGGAGAATAATCGAATCGAATAATGTTGACTTAGAAGAACTTCCACTCAATAAGGCATAGAATAAACGTATAGTTCTCAGGAGCAACTTAATATTATTAAAGCTACCAGCAAGCTCTCCAAATACTTCATAATGTACTACATTTCCTTAAAAAACTCAATGAATAAGATTCTTTCAGGCGATTACTGATGATGCTCACATGCATGTCCTCGGATGTTACTTTTCAGTCAAATCATTTTTATTACAAAACAATATTTACATAGGATTTAGGTCACTCTGTGAGCCTAGTAGAAATATGAATTTTAGACGAATACAAATTGATCAATATTAGTAGTGCACTACTTTCTCATTAATTCTTTCTTTGTTTCCCTTTCCCATAGCCTTTGAACTTATTGTTAGTGTACACTGAAGATTATCAGATAACAAATAAGTGTCTATGCCTTCTACCAATTTTAACAACACCTAACAAATAATTAAAGCGTAATCTAAGAAATACTATGAATACCAATGTGATGGTAACGCCTTTCAGATTTCAGCGTTAAAAATGTAAATTCATTAAGATGTCAGTTGTTGCAAGAATCTTTTTATCTTAATGACTGTGTCTAATCCGTTATTTTTTAAAATGGAGTTTAATCAGAGAAAGATGAAATATGAAAGCAAATTGAGAAAATTTATATGCAAGTATGTATCAAAAATCAACAAAATAAGACATCAAATAGGACAAATTTCATACAAATTACATGCAATAAAGACATAATAAAGCACATTCACGCAGTGTGAGCACCACCAAGTTTGTTAAAATTTTCGATATTGGTACGAAAGATTTTTGTTTGTTATTAGAGGTGGTATTCAAGAAAAGAGTTTGTGAACCTCATCAAATATGTGATTAAAATTTCAAGCAAAAAGTTTCCTTTTTATAATATCGCGCTTGCCACATCTGAATACGACCAACCAGCATCATGTACTTTGAACGGGCTTTCAAATGATACCAACATTGCTATCAATTTCTTTCATAATTTCTGGATACCGATTGTATCAAATCTTAAGATAAGTAATCAGACTCAAGTATATGGAAAGTTACGTTCTAAAGAAGTAATTTCATTTGGGAAGAGATTTTCAGGCCTCTAAAGAATGCTTGCCGGCCTTCCGCACGGTTTTTGTGGCCTATTTTTGAAATTTTATAGAGGCCAGTTATACTCGGATCTTTAGTCTCTCTGGTTGGGGGTTTGGCCCCAAAAATCTTAACTTTTTCATGACTTCAAAATCTCAACTTGTATGAGTGGAAGCGTCTTGTATGAATGGTAAGTCAGGGGCGACTCGTAATGACCTTTATTGTTGACATTGTAATTGTAACTTCGTTATTGTGAATTATATTTGTACTTATATCTCTACATCGGTAGTGAAAGCTTGTCTTTCACTTATACGATTGGAAAGCATGATGTAGATAGGAAAATATGAAATGGTTCTACACTATGTAAACTTTTTATAAGACACCCTAGGACTTTGGGAACAAGTGAATATTATTTCGTCTACAGTGCATGTATCATTGAGCTTAATGTTGCATTGTATCTAGAGCCCTAATATACCTTATTTTATAACATCTGGCATGGCATATAACATTACAAAATCATGAGCTGGCCAAATGGGACAAGAGAAAATTCTTGTTGGATGAGGTTTTTTCCGTACATTTCTTGTTATCAGCCCTTTTTTCTCTCATCAAGAGTTTTTTTGTGGTTTTTTCCCTCATTCCCACGCTCATGCTGCTGTAAATATTATTATAACTTTTATTCCTACATGGATCTTATGGATCGCGTTTTTGTCAAATTTTGATAATGCTCGTATCTGCAATAAATCTTATGAATGAATAAGTTACATGGGATTAAGGTACTTACCATTTGGAATTAGAGGGAATTTTCCAAGCGTTTCCTAAAACTTAGCTGTTAACTTTTTATAAGACACACCTGAATGAATATTTAAAACTTAATAATACAGCAATGACCTTGGCAAGTACGTAGTGTTTTGAAAATTCGTGATTACTAGAGATCACTAATTCACATAAATCAATATGATTTTGTAAAAAATGTTCCAACTGTGTGATGATTTGGTTGACTTAATCGTACAATGTATAGTTAGCATCGTCGATGCTCAAATATTCCTATTTCTAATAAAACATATATTATTGTAAATAAAACATGTGGTGATATCATTAAGTAATGTCAGTGTAAAAGCACAATGATTTATCTGCATACCTAAGAAAAAACATTTACATTAGATTTGAGCGCGACACGTTTACGTGTTACTAACCTATTTTAGAAAAGTGTGAAAGCGTTTTAGCTAGTTCATATCATGATTAACTGTAACAAGTGTTCCTTAAACACCGTGTTCTCTTCATTTGAATGAAATTCGACATTACCTTATTCTAAGTAATCTTACAACCGCTAGCTTCAACTTGGCTGGCATACCCACTTACAATCCTGAAATGAGATTAAATGAGGATAGAGACATATCCTTTAAAACTTAAAGCATGTGTCCACTGTCCAGGAGACAATATTTAACAAATATTAAACTTTGCGCTGGAAATCCAAAGCGCACCATTATTGTGTGATTGACAACATGGTGCTTGTTATAATTGTAGTATATAAATTATAATCCAAACAGTTTTAGTTAATCTGTAAATTTTATAGTTGACTGCTTTGGGTGTTGAGTTTGCAAGAACTAGTATAGTACCATATAATTTAACACAAAGATCTTACTAGTTACCTTTATACATTTATCTAAAATTGGCTTCAAGATATCATATGCGTACTGTTAATTGTTGACAGTAATTGCAATAAGTGCTGTCAATTTAATTGCGACTAAAAATATTACTAAAATATCAATTTTTTTAGAATTCGGTTCGGCAACGGTTTCTGATGCATGGCATTTAAAAGTTAGATACCATTCCCACTTAAGCTCGTAGTTTACAGTATCGAAAGTCTTTCATAATTCGTTATTCAAATAATGCTTTAAATAAGTGTTGCATCGCATGATTGACATTTTGTTGTAATTTTCTTGCCACATTGCTGAAATTTTAGTTCAAAATGACAATCAAGCACTCAGGATTAATCAAGACACTAAACTGAGGTAAAACAAATACAAAAGACAGTTGTGAAAACGTATGTTTAAAATAATTACATACTTGTTTGATTACACAAAAGCCACCTTTCAGTTTTTAGTCTGCTTAGTTTCTCGATGCATTATAGAAAGTGTTGTTTAGCTAAAACGCTAGGTTGCATAGAAGCATTTTTAAGCGGTTGAAATAGTTAAATGCCCCTAAAATGCAATATTTTGTTTTGATTGATAATCAACTATTCCTTGATGTCATAATTGTACCTTATTGCATAGACAAACTGTGAATTTACTTTCGTTACTAAATGTCAACTAATGGAAGATATTTAAGTTAATTAACGGTTCCGTATAATCTATAATCGTATCATCGTATAATCCGTATGCATCTGTACAAAAGTTAGAGTATCCAATAATTTTGAAAGCGTTAAAATAAACACTCATCATTTTTATTATTATTGCTGGAAATTTTAAAGCGGCAAACATTGAAAGTGAATATTTAAATTGTTATGCTCAAGTGTAGAATTTCGTAAAGATGCAAAAATTTTATCAACTTTTGAGCGCTTATAAAGTATTAACTTTAAGTGTTATACGTATAATTAAAGTAATTCGTATTGTAGAAATGCTTCGTTATGTTCTACTCTGTTCTTTTTCCCTGAATGCAGTTATCACTCAGCTTTTAGTCCCGCTAGTGTTTCTGCCTCTGAACTACTGGCTAAAAATTCTCACAGGACTTGCTTTTTGAACAAAGAAATTAATATTTGTTAGAGGTTTTCAGAGTTCATTTTGGTACCCAAACAACATACCTTTATTATTTGAAATATACATAAAACCTTTAATTTTTTTTCTACCAATAAATTCTTCACTTACTTTTTGTTAGAATTTTAAAAACACAGAAAGCATCATACAGATTGCCGATGTACTAGAGTTCTAAAAATATTTATATGGCACAAGAACATCTTAGTCCCATATGGGTATATGATGAGGGAAAATAAGATCAAACAGGTTTTCGCATACGCGAGGCAAGCAATTAAGTTACAAAACAAAGCTTACAACAATGCTGTATTTGGTACAGCACCAGTGCAATGGGATATAAGGTCTTGTCACCTATTATGTTTGAAATCAGAGAATAAGCAAAACTGCAAAATGTGGAGTTTCCACCAGATTTTCTTCAACTTCACATGTAGTATTTGCCTCTCGATCTTCTGCTTAGTATATGTAAAAGACGCCACCATCATCCAATACATTCTAGCTTTAGGTTGGTTGTTTGCTTCAACTTTTGTGGCCTTGATAGCTCAAAAATTATACTTTGCTGCAAAAGATGCTGCATCTGGAGTCAACAATTTGCTAAATTTGGAACTTAATCTGATCATAGGTAATCAATAAATATGTATGTAAAATATATTTTTTGTGTAGTTATCGTAGGAATATTTGAATTCTAATTTTTACAAACAGTTTACAGAGCAGAATGGTCACTATTTGAAGAAAAATGGATGCCTAAAATTCGGACAGTTGGAAGAGGTCTAATTTTCCTGACAATCACTGCAATACTAATGATTGTATACGTTCCTTTTCCGTGTCTTTTGTTTAAAGTCGATCTCCTGTACTTGGTTATCGGTGGAAACATTACAGCTAGTCCGGATGACTTAATGAAATTGGCTGTCCGCTACTGGGTGATTTTATTTCAACTTGGTTGCGTTGGACGAATATACAGCTGTATGTATGTTTATTGTTTCCTCACATGTCAAGCCTACAATGCTGTTTGTACACTGATTTCAACTATCACGACAACCGATGATATGATTTGCGAGTACAATAAGCTCAGAGTAATACATTTATGTCTGGGTCCAGTGATCAACAGAGTTACGGGCTCCATCATGTTCCTTGGCCACTCACTGTGTATTGTATGCTTGTGGATTGGGATTCGGGGTTGGGGAATGACTTCTAATATTCTAGTTCTGTACTTGTTGGTTTGCGGTTTACTCATATTCTTCTTTGTTTTCATGGTTCTGGCTGTATTAAGTGGCATTTCGGAAAAGTCGAGACTTGCTAAAACTGAGGTCATACATAGACTACGATTCATTCATGGTGAGAAAAAGCGGAAACTGTTGAAACAACGAATCTTCACAATGACACCGATCATATTTAAATGCGAATCATGGTTCAGTATTACTCACGATTCCCCTTGTGCATTACTAGATACAGGATTGAATAACCTAACAAGTCTTGTTCTCACGTTTTAAAATGCATATAAGTAGCGATATAAGCAGTAAACCATAAACAGATAATAAATTTAGGAATAAATGTTTCCTAGTTTAGAATAAACATACTGATGCAACCTTTGCCTTACGTTTCTGTGCTAAACAATTCAATCTGATAAAATAGTTCGTTAAGTGCTAATTGTTTAGATGTATGTGTTTGAATGTAGATAACTTGTATGATCTTACATTCACTACCAAGATATATAACTAAATGCTTTGTAAGAACCTAATATACGTTTACATCTAAATATACGTTAAAGGTTTCTAATATTATAGAATAGAACACTATTACGATAAGTAGGCTTGCATGAAAACGCCTAATTTCTTAAATAAGGATTTTAATAATAACAAATATTATCATTAATGCTTTCTATAAATAACTGAGTTTTAAGTCTTAACTCTATTAAAATTTATCCAACTAGATTGTACATTTAGTAATATTTACTTTAAATAACATTTTTGTGACGATGACTTTGACTTCATCCCCTAAAAATAACCAATCCATCAAATCCATCCAATTAAGGGGCAACTGAATAAATATAAAGAGTTTGTTCTCATAATACAATAAACGTTAGTGAAAGCATTTCACCATTATGATTTGTAGAGAATGTAAAGATGTTAAATAAATACTTGGATTTCAAAAGTGCATATACTAAAAGATTTAAGTATTATGTTGCAATGAGGTTTGTTACAACTGGGACGGTAAAAACTAACAAAGGTGAAACGATAGTCAACGCATAAATGTGCATAAAGCATAAAATATTTTGCTGCTCCGTTCCTAATGTCATCAACACAAAATATTTTAAATACTTTATGCAATATTAATATGATTCAACATGTGATAAAGTGATTAACTGTGTGATCATTCCGTTGTGAAGATAAATCGGTGTTTAAGTTAATTTCTAGTTGCGAAACCGGAGGTAAAAACTAAATACCTATGTTATAACCGTTGACCCAACCTGAAATTTAAAAAAGTATGGTTTCAGCATAGAATTTACTATTAACGTGCAACTTTCGAATGTTAAGGTTCAAAATAGTGATTTTATCTGGAATTCTTAAGCTTAGCTAGAAGTGTACGACTTACCTTCCTCCATGGGATAGAGTACGTTATTGTGAATTCCATTGTGCCATTTCACAGTTGTCGGGATTATTTTTCAGGCAGGCATGCATTGCTTAGGTCGAATTCTTTTCGCATACGTTTTCAGGCACCCCTAATTGCACAGAAAAAATATTTTTGACCCCAACACTGTACCAAGCGTTTCATTAAAAAGTCAACAAAGACTACAGATGCTTTGATACATTTTGTAAACTTCCGACCAGGACATTTTATTTGTCGGCATTCCATTCGGCATTATATTTTGTGTTTTAGAAGACACAAAGGTAAACAAGTTTTCACGTGTGCCTATTTGGCCTAGACGAGGAGGAGGAGACGACGCCTGCTGACTTCCAAGGATTCTAAGCTTTGAGTGCATTTGAACTGTGTTTGCTGCTTGGTCGTACAAATTTAGGGAATTTAGTTGTTACGGATTGAAACTATTGGTTGTAATATAAATATCCCAAACAAAAGCAGTTTATTTAAAATTTAAAACATTTGATGATTTGATACAAAAATATTTACAAATCGTAATATCTATGGCAATGGAAGCTTTCACCGTTACTAAGTAAAGTACAATTATCCGTTCTACAATTCCCCATGTAAAACCGAAAAAATTATGCTAGCAAACTTTGGACATAACTTTTCGACCTCTAAACCTATATTTAAAAGCAGCATCAAAATTAAAAGTTAACAAATTGGGGATTATTTTGACTGCTTATTGTTTTGAGAAAATGGGAGTCCTTATGATAGAAAGTTGTAGTTAAAACCTATAAATCAGATTTTTGCATTATTCCAAAACACATTTTAAACATCTTTATCTTTGGGGTTGATTAGTAACTCATAAGTTTACTTATTTGGGGTCAAAAGTTCCGTTCTGGGAAACGTGGCATATGTAAAAAGCTCACCATTGAATGAGGTGTTGTAATCGTTATAAAAAGTTCATCATTTGCTTGTAACTTGAATTTGAGGGCTTTTACAAAACACGGGTTGAAATACTCGATTTGACCATTCTGTTAACCTAACATGTTAACATTGTAATGAAAACGGGTCATTCAGGCTATTAAAAGTGCGTGTAAAAACATAAATTCTAAAACCATGGGACTATTGTACTTTACCCTAGCTATTACAAATTTGTCTTCAATTACCGTGAAATACAACCTTAGCTATAAAGTAAGCAAATTGTCTTAAACCTAGTTTCTGCGAGCCACAATTTCTTTGATGAAACAGCAAAAACTTACAAATGAGAGTGCCAAAAGAAGGAACAAAACTGCACGAAAGTTTGAGACATTTAGAGCACTAAACTTGTTCTCCTCAGAGTCAGCGTCCTCAAACAAATATTGCAAGAGCTTCCTTCCCGACAATTTTCCATTCCCATAGTCTACCTGCTTCCCTCTAAATGAGGTAAGTTCACGTATCGAATCCTGAATTCTCGAAAGAAACAAAATATTTTTTAAATGAAAAATAAACCTGTAAATTCCCGAGGAAACTAACTTTGCCAAACAATGCTCAAAATCAGCCCAGTGAATTTTAAGAATGTCAGCGGACCAAAACATCATCTCTTGAAACTCCAGTTCGGCCTTAGGACCTGAGTCAACCCAGTTACCCGATAAAGTATAGTACGCTAATGCAAACATATCTTCACTTATACAATTCTTCATGCTTTGCATACTCATTTCACCTTTGTGGCTACACTCCAAAGGACTAACATAATATTTGTTCAATACTTTTTCAATGTAAAAGTCTAAATGGCCTAAATGGCTAAACTCTAGAAGTTTCTTTTCGTCTACAAACTTAATTAAACCCTCCTTGATTGGTCTTCCATTAATACTACGTATGACAGAAGAAGTCGTCATCAACGGAAATGTCTTATTTTCAATTATTTCCTCAAGGAAACTCGGAAGATGAATAAATGGATTACGTAGACCTAAAGCCGCAAATATTTCGAATGTATACATTTGTGTTAAAAATATACACATCAATCACATCATCAACCAAATTGCTATCAAGTGAAAATTGTTACTTCGAATTGCCGAAGTTGCGCAGCTACTTTGACTTAT
>JAQIXX010008002.1:0-10156 GCA_034700605.1 Willowsia nigromaculata | reverse complement strand
CGGGGTATGTTTGATATTTCTACGATTTTGGATTGCGATTTGCTTCTTTTCAAAATACTAAGACCTCCGGGAACTAATTCCAGAAGATGAAGTTGCTTGTGAATTAGAAATTTAATTGGTATATCTTTATACCAAACCTTGATGTTTATTATTTTCTTCATTTTAAGAAGTGGCCTCGAAAAAAGCTGTGACAAAACTGGTTGGCTATTGTACAATTTTGAGTTCAGCGGTGTGGAAAATTTGGAAAAGGTTTTACCGATCGTCGTCAAACAAGGGATTTTAATGATTTGACCGAATTTAATTATTTGAAATCAATGATTACATGAAAGGTTTGCCTTAACATGTCATATAATATAATCAACTCTGCATTATGAAATAAATAGAACATGGAATGGGTGGATTGATTTAGCAAAGGAATTGAAATCCTTGGCGCGACTAATTATCTGAAAAATTTTCGATAGCTGCTGTCTCCAAACAAATTAACTTATTCACTCAGAGAACTAACTTCAGTAAAATTACAAAATTTTATTTGACAGCTTTTGCAATTCGGCAAATTCATATGTGAAAGACCTTCCTCTTGAAATATCTCACTTCTATCAGGTTTTTCAGACATGATCTAAATGAAAATAGGAAATACACTTAAGCATTTTAAAACTCTTGCAAAGTTTCAAGGCCGTGGAGAAAAGGAAGTTTTGCTCCACAACTGCTCTGAATATGAACTAAACTAATGGAGAGGCGTACTCTCTGCGTTTTTAATACTGATTTTGAACTTGAGTCAGCTTTCAATGTTGCCAAATCGATCTTGCACTGTCTACCTCTAAATTATTATGCATATGTTAGTCTGCTTAAGAGCAAGGGCAAACTCTTTAGCTAAAAGTGTAATGCCATCATCATTGCCAAAGCCATGCAAAAGTGAAATACAAATGAAGTTGGTTAGCCTAGAAGCTAAAGGAGTCTTAACCAGGGGGCATTTGGGGCAAATGCCCCTCCCCCTTCTGGACGGGGGAAAAAATGCAACTAATCCCATGACTCAGCTTTTAACTACTTCTCATCAAAAAGGGCAAAAATGCTTCGCAGGGGTTTATAGCTCATTCAAGAAGACAAAATATGCTTTTTGAAGCGTCAAACTAGACAAAACTGTGCAAAAACCATGAAATCATGAAAATGACTTCAAAATCGGCAAATCTTTCTAAATATGTAGAAAATGATGTGTTTTCTTATATATTAGTGAGAAAATTATGCTCAATACTGAATCAATTTCTGGATACGCTAGTGGAGACATTACATAGGATAATACCAAGAAAATGTATGAAATGTAATGAGAACAAATGCGAGAAAAAATATCACAATATTTGTGATTTCTCCAATAAATGGAACATTATTTTTGCGTGGGTGACTTTTACAGCAGAAAAACAAAATTTAGAATAGCTTTAGACAAAATATTGAATCGTATGGGTAATGATAAAAATTAAATTATTTTCATGGATTTATAACATGTTGCTATTATTTCTTTCTTTCTTGGTTATTGATAAATTTCAAAGTATTTTTTATTCAAGGCTTTAATAGGCTCTTAAAACCATACCTATTTACTCGGTTTCTCTTGACTTTTTCAGATGCTCCATGACACTATGTATCTTGGCGCTGTACTGGATTTATATCTGTAAAAATTAACATAAAATTTGAAGCTGGATTATTATAGGAAAAATATTTCTTAACCACTGCCATTGAAACAAAACTTTACCACGTTTCAAGACTTTTTCATATACATTGATAAAGCAATGTACTAATGGGTTAAAAACCCATATCAATTAAAACCCTTTCTCCAATAATCATTCCAGACAATGGACTGAGGAGGTATATGAACAAATCCGAAATTTTATTTTGATCAACTGTCCGTTTTATAATTTGGCGATCTGAAATTATCTTAAGTGCATCGGGTGAAACCTATAAAACGGAATCCCTTAGTAGCGGTGCGTCAACTCCTGTAGGAAGGATGCAGTTTACATGGATGTTTTGGGCTGCCAATCCCAGTGCCATTGTTTTTGTAAGATTTCCTAGGGCAGCTTTGGATGCACAATAAACTACAGTTTCGAATGTATATTACCAAGTCGTACCCCCTACAGCGAATCACTACATTAAATACCTGCATATAGAAATCGTCTTCACATATTTATAATTTATCCCCTTAAAACAAGCCGTATTTACAACACTTCCTTCTCGTTTATCTGCATTTATGACAGCGCCAACATTCACATCGAATTGTCTGTGAGCAGTTAAATCAAAACCATAATTAACCATACACAAACAAATTATTTACGAATGTATAAGTTAGGAATTTTGAAGATATTTTGATGCTCACCGGTTAGTAGACTCCTGGTTAATATTCATAAACTTTTGGTTAAGTAGAATCCCTGCATTGTTCACCAAATGATCAATCGTTCCAAAAGATTCCACCATTCCTCATGTTCCCTCCCAATCTGTCAAATCTACAATTTATGCTCGCACACCAGGCAAAACTTCACGGAGTTTCGTGATTGCCTCCCTGCTTTTCTCGATAGTGAAAACCTTTGCCCTTCCATCATGAAACCTTTGGACTAATTGCAGACCGATATTTAAACCTCCTTCTGTAATTAAAACTAAGTTTCCTTCAAATAAATATTGAATTGACATTTTGTACATAAATTGAATAAACTGCGGAGAAACATTAACACGTTATCAAGCACAACTGACCACAAAATATTCTGTAACTTTTATTAGTTGCGCTTGAATACAAACTGTTCATGGATACATTTAATATTTGCAGAAACAAGAGATACAAAGAAATCACTGGATTAGCCATATCAAACAGGATGATATATGTTATGCAGTCAGCAATAGTACGAAAGTGATCTCATGAAAATCCACCAACAACGCTGGTCTCCCAACGAAACAAAAAACGCTGCTGAGTATGCAATCAGTGGAACTAGCAATAAGATTGCTATCATTCCTTGAACAAAAACGATTAGAACCATACGTTTGAATCCATCTCATCAATAGAAATAGGATTCCCGATAGGAGTATTAACTTGTTGTTAGATTCAATCAAAAAGCTTGTACCTAAATATATAAAACCTTACATGGATGCTTGAGAACTTTGCATTGGAGCAAATTTTTGTGGATAATGTATTGTAAATTTATGCAATATAAACTTGACATTTTCATGGCAGTTTATTTTAGTTTTTACAAAATTGTACGAATATGATAGCCCGCTACGGTTATATGTTGCCTTGGAAAATGTCGCCTACCGAAGGCACAACATAAAAAGGCAGTATTTGGACTGTCAGATTTGACAACTGAGTTCGCTATAACTATGACACGAGCTTGGTAAAGCTTTTCAAATCCTCACCCAGCTCAGTGAGAGAAATAATAGCACAGAAAACGAAAAAAAAAAAACAAGATAAAATCATTTGAGCGTAGGAAGAAACAATTAATACTTGATAAAGTAAAAATAACTAGGAGTTGCCAACTTTCTGAAAATACTTAAGTTGCTACGGCTTTTAAGCCTGAGTATACCCTTATCAGATGAACAAATAATATTGTTGTCTCAACGCGGCTGTCAGTAAGCACATTAATCTTAATGAACAATGCTTTGGAAAACTAAGCCTGCTGAAGAAGTGAAATGAAATAGCATATTTAAAATTAACCAAGTTGATCATCGCATAAAATATTTACGCATACATTGATCGTCATTTTCCTGAAATCTGTCATATGTAGTTGAAGCGAATATAAAACGTAGGAAGAGAAGAACGTGGCGTCGAAAATGTATGATTATTTAGTTATAATTTAACCAACCGCGTTTTAATTTAATCAATACCTCTCATGCTTAACAATAAATATCATATGACAACTTGATTTGGTAAATAAATTATTCAAAAACAAATGGTTTTGCGACTTTAGGTGATTATGTACAATGTGCTTACAATACTATTATGTTGACTGTGAACTTATAGTTTAATTTATTTGATTATGTTTTTAAGTTATCAAGCATTTTTAGTATGCCCTTTGATCACCATTTGGACCAATAGAGCTGCTCTGCTCCTAGGAAAAAAGCTTTATCAAAAATGGCATGTGAAGTTCCGTTATGAATGTGTGAGAACGAAATAAAATGGTTCGGAACCAAAAACAGATTTTGGTACATTCAGCTGAATGCCAGACGATGAGTTACTTGTAGCGAATTATGAAGGATCAAATATCCCGTTCCTTTTCGTTGATGTGATCTTGTGCGATCATGTAGGCATTGCTCAATTTGAAATGATAAAGGAAATAAAAGGAACGTATTTTATTGTGATTCAGAAACATTACAAATAGTTTTACGTCCCTACACATCATTAAATCTAGAGGCATACTAAAAGTAAGGAAATATTGATTATCTCTCTCAATTCAGCGATTAATTTTTATGGAACTTTTCATCCAACCGGCAGTTCTTTCATATTATTAATTCATAATTTTAAAATCCATCATTCAACCCAGCATTTACAAAAATATGAATACATAATATCTGCCTAAAATATTCTAATTTCGCCCACATTTGTTGATATGTAAAGGCTACAATATAAAAAGAAATGTAGACGAAAAACTCATTATCAGCTTCATATGCCCATTTCTCTTTTACGCTCAACAAACCCATAAGGAATATTGCGAAAACGACCCAATATTTTAAATTGAGTTTAGTCTTGTGTTTTAATTTCTGCAAATTTCTTCTCAGAGGGGCACAGTTCTCATAAAACCATTGACATTTTCAATAAGGTTTACCTTAGAATGGCGGAGTTTGTGAAAATTTACACCTATCGAAAAATTGGTGGCCCTTTTCATACAGTTCGGTTGGATTGGTACACACCAACGGAACCCGAATCAAACGTGACAAAACTGCTACGGGCACCAAGTGACGCCAACTCCCTGGTCAAAATTAATATACAATTTTATATATTGACAGCTTTTCTTACATGTGTGATCCTGCAAACATGTTGTACGACATTAGATGGGATTGAAAACACCATAAAAATATTGTCATGTCTCTCAATTGCTATTTTGAGCATGTTAGCTTGCTGGTTTCACTCAATGAAAAGAAATGCACCAGAAGTAGCTATTCTTCTGAACAATCTCATCCAGTTTGATCAGAGACATGGAAAAGTCCTCAAAACCATAGAGGTCAACACTCTTGCTAATATGATGAATATATGTCTCGTGCACATATCATTATTATCAGCAAACGTCGTTCCTTTTTGCTTTGTCTTTGGTCTTCACTGGCAAAATCCGTGGAAACCATCACTAGCGGGGTATTGGTTAATACCAAAGACATCTGAAAACTGTCCATTCTACCTGCCAGCTAAGTTAGTAATTTGCTTACTCAATACCTGGGTTTGGACCATCGGTGCGGACGCTGGTGCATTTGCGCCGGAGTGATCAGTAACTTGGCAACTGCAATTTTGGTTGACGACTTGCAATTGTAAAAACAAATTGAGGAAAAAATTGAAGTCCTAAGATTTTATGGTCGCTTTACCAAATATTGTTCTTATTTTCAGATTCAGAATGATTTGTTTAGAAATGAGAAAACTGTCAACTTACCACACAGCACTGGTGTTTCGAGAAATTCAAGTATTTGTGAATGCGTTGAATGAGATTCAGACGGGGGAGCATATTGGCACATTAATCATTGGCGTGTTGACTATGTTGTCTTGCACAGTAGCGATTTTGGTGAAAGCTGTCAATTTGGATACTTTCTCCATGTTTGTGCTCTTATTCATGCTTGTGGATTGTATACTTGCCGTTGTTGTCATGATTGGTGGAATGTCAAATGTGCATGCTCTATCAAATGACTTGTTACAACCGATGAGAAATGAGAAAATAAACCAGGTCTCTTGCAATGCAAAAAAATGGGAGAAAATGTTTTACAAATCCTGCCCACCATTAAAAATTATGATAAGCAATACAAATTTCGTGGAGAGGATTACACCATTAAACATGTTGGATATGTGCATTTCGCTAACAGTTAATGTTTTACTTCTTACTTAAACACTGAAATCTCTGTTCATTCCTCTTAACATAGTAATATTATGCGTAGCTCAGTACAATTTCAGTAACTTACGATTAGTAAATTTTGAAGACTATAAACAACATAAAGATGTAAATAGAGACTTCAACATGTTTTTGACTAGTAGAAATGTAAAGATATTGAAAATATATTTACAATTGACAAATTGTGCAAAAATTAGAGTGCTTGCTACTAATTTGACGCATTGATTTAATAAGGATTTTAGTATATTTATTTTGGTGTAGCATTTAAACGGTTATACTAATTCTGTCATTTCCTTTTTTTACGTTAAATTAATACTACTACATAAGGTCATATAAATATCTAGTTAACAAAATCAAAACGGAATGAATTGATTAACACAAATTTATCTTGGGACACTCTTGGTAACAGGTTATTTGACATTTTTGTGGTAGCGCCTACTTTAGAAAAACAAACAAATTCAAATTTAATAAATTCTCTTAAGACCTTTCTAAAGAGATAAACAAAATTGTTAACGTAATCCAAAACAATTGAATGTATGTGCGTACGTAATTTAACATATTTATAAGTATGCTTTTCCTCTGAGGTTTTTTAATAACTTTTAATTTTTACTTAAATTGTTACATCACAATTTCTTAAATCAATTGAGTTAAGTATTAGTATATGGAAGTGAATTTAAAAATACAATCGATAATTAAAATCTTTAAAGGTTAATAATATTTTGTCTACATAATTATTAAGCCAGATACAAAAAGCCTTTCTCTAAATGTTAGCAAAGTCTTCAAATTATACTTTAATAAGTAAAATTTATCACTATCTATATTTGCAAAATAATTATATTATATAAATGTATTTATGATATTTTCAAACGTATTCAAATTTTGTTTATTTTATTTTCATACTGTTTATACGCATATAGATTTAAGTTATATTAATTTAACAAATTAATTATACATATGTGTACTCAAATGTATAGATTCAAATATTTTTAAGCTCCTCCAACAAATCACTGTTTAAATATTTACATGCGAATATTTATAAGATTAGATTTTGATGCTTGTTTAACTTTAAAATTTTAAACCATTGTTCAAAAAGTTGTGGATCGTCATGTTCTGTGCGTAATAATTATCATTAAAAGGTTTAAAGGAATCTATATTTCAAATGTGTTGCTCTTTGGAAACTGTGAGACATTTCTATAAACCCCAACTTAAAACGGCATGCATCAGTACTCATGTTCAAAGTGCGGTTTTTATGAAAATCGATTTTAACTATCCACTATACATATTTTAATGATCAAGTTAAGCCTTACTTTATATTAGACTATTAAAAAGTGAAATACATTAGAGTAAAGTGTAATAAACCACAAACCTTAAGTGCAATTGGTGTTTTAATAAATATAATCTGCCTAACTATGAACTGAAATGTTATAAGAAAATACAAAACCACATTTTCATTCTGTTCAGTTGAAGTATGCCGTATTCATAACTTGTGTTGATTTTCTCTCTCTATAATATGAATACATTACTTTTAAACACTGGATTACTTTAAAAACCTTGTTCACCGGAAAATATCTTTGTATTAAAGTTAACACGAAAAACAGTACCCAAAAGCAATATATTAGCAAACAACTGACTCCAATCGGTGACCAAACGTCTAGAGCTCTGGGTGGCTTGACGTTGTCTACAGATATGATTTCAAAATCGCTTTCAAAATTTATATGCATTGCAACCTTTTTTAGGCGAAGAAGCTCAACATGGATACCACTTTCGTAATATCCAGGAATAATACGCTGCCGAGCCAAACCACTCATATACCCAGACAATCTTAAACTAAGGTCAATCTGTAAAGGAATCTTATCTTTTATGTTCTTACCCATACAATAAAACCGATTCTCGATTAAATGAACCCTATTTTCAATTTGATAGTAGAGGGAATCCCCTATTAGAGGATGAGAAGACGCAAGATATACCAACTTTCTTTCTGTAATTACCTCGAAATATTTGGCTTTGCTGCCGTTAATAAACTGTGAAATTTCTGAGGTGTCAATAATATCTTCTACTTTACGGCCACGAAGTATGCTATACGATTCAGGTGTAATAGTGTACAAAGGCTCCCACACTAGAATATTCATACGCCACTTGCCAATATTTACTCTATACCCGTCATCTGTGAAATCCTCTATTGTTGGGAATCCTGAATATTTCAAAGACTCAGAGGAAATGAAGCCTTGATAAGAAATACTGAGTATCAAGAACGGTATAGCAATTACATATATTGATTTTCGATGCACATATGTACATGGGATTCCAAACAGGAGCCATAAGATATCGAACCCTTTTCTAACGTTTTTATAAACAAAAACCAGCATTGTACTGACACCAACCAAAGTTATCCATGAACTGGCCTCAAGTGAGGTAATAAACGTGTAATCGATAACTGTAACTTTTTTAGAGCTCACACATCCAATAAATCTTGGAAAATAGTCACCTGTAGCATAAAATAGTGAAGAACGAGAGTGCAAAAACCTGTAAGGGCTTGTTTGCGAAAGTAACCCCTCAACAAGGTTTACTTCGGTGAACCAGTCATATGATCGCTTTTCCCATTCCGGTATATCTTTTGGTTCGAGTTTAAAGGATGCATTAAAAATATTGTGTACTAACGAAAGCATATAAGCCTCTACCAGTGGGCAATTCCTTAAAAACATGAACAAGTTTTGTGAAGTGTGCTGAATAGTGGCTATACTAGCACAGCTAACAGCTTGGTAGAAATCCGGGTGTTGGTTCAAAGGAATCAGGAATGAAAACTGGTGAGCTATTGTGAATGCGCTTAAATGCCTACCATAACCTTGCGCGTTTAGAACGTGATAGTGTAACCTACGCAACTCATTCAGAGATGTAGTTGCAAGATAGAAGTGTACGGGCGTGAAACAAAAGTAGCATAAAAGAGCAATATGCTTATTTGAATTGTCAAAGAACACCAGTCCAGCATGAAATGCAGGCACATTTTTCATGTAAATGATGTTTGGGAACATTTGTACTGCGGGATAAGTTAAGTCCACGTAAATGAAAAATAACACACTGTCAGACGTTCCATAGCCAGATTTTTGGATCGATAGAAATGTCTCATAAAATGTTTCTGTAAAGAGCACAAATGTGGTACAAGATGAACCCAATCTCCTCTTTGAGAATTCAAGGTAGCCATTGTCAAAAGTAAGGTTTGTTGCTTCATCAGCGACGTCCAAATGTAATTTGCTGCTTTCGTGAATGGTGTTTGTATGCAAGCTGTTTCCTGAACCCGTGTACTTGTTGTAATTGAAGAGGTAGAGTTGAAGAGGTTTTATTCGTAGATGCTTTGAAGACACTACAAAGTTCATCAAACAATTATCTTGGATTGACGTCGGTAGTTTGAGGAGTTTAGATGCTTCAACAGAGGCTTGGAATACAGGCAGTGAAGAAAGCAGAATAGAAAACATGAGTGTCGCCATCGTGGTAGAATGATTTTGTATGAAGGTTTTGGTTTTTAAATGTAGCTCGAAATTAAATTCGAATTTCTTGGGAACGTTCAAGTTGTATTTTATAGGAAAACTACTCCTACAATACTTTGCTGTTTTCAAAATATTGAATAAAGTGCTAGCTGCCAACTATTTTAAGCTTGGGTTGAAGTCTTCTCACAAATAGTTAGAAGGTCAAGCCGTAGAAACTTATTTGTACGCTAGTATGACGTGCAAACCATTTTAACGTGAGCGTTTGATTGAACTATCCAATAATCCCAATAAACAGATTGTGAAGGATTTTGTGTCACATAAAATATCCCTTTATAATTGAATAGCATTCGATTTACATGTGTTACGTCGTATGTTTAAAAGGTTGTAAGGAAAGTACCCCACTCTATATTGTGTATAGAATACATCAAACTGCGACAACCATTTAAGCTGTCGAAATGTCAAGAGACTTAATGTGATTAAATTACCCTAGATACTGGAACTTTGAAATTATGGAGGCTTTGAGCTCGTGCAAAATGAGCAAGACTCAATGACATTCAATACATTTAGACTAAGCGACAAATGGGGGCTTCGCGGCCGAAATATTTTCCATTTGAATGCATT
>JAQIXX010008001.1:0-10159 GCA_034700605.1 Willowsia nigromaculata | reverse complement strand
ATTTTCTAAAGTAGAGCAATGGAAAACGATTAGAATTATGTTTTCATATCGTTGAAGTTTTTGATTCCATGTGTGTATTAAAGCGGGGCGCGTAATTCCGAAGAGGCGTCTATTTCAGATTTTACGGTAATCGACAAAATCCGAAAAGTGAAACTAGTGCTTTATTGAAACGGATTTTTAAAAAGCCGAGTGACTTATAAACGTGAGAATCAATTGTGTAGGGAAGATTTTAAATTAAAAATATGCACTGAAACTTGCCAGTAATATAAACCTAAAAATAGCATAGGCCATCAAAACATTTTTAATTACTGATTTAGCGCCAATTTTTAGTATTTACAGCAAAAACACTTTGATATTTACACTAAACCTATTAAAGGTTGTGAAGAGGAAGTTTATTGAATATTTTTTGTCTCTGTCTGTATTCTTCTCCGTTTGAGAATTTTTGAGATCTGTCTAAGGTTTCACATGGAATTTTTTTTAGGGTTTTACATGGAACTTTTTTATGATTTTACATGGAACTTTTTTAAGGTTTTACATGGAAGTTTGTCAAGGTTTTATATGGAACTTTTTTAAGGTTTTATATGGAACTTTTTTAAGGTTCTAAATTGCAATCTGAGGCTTGTCGGGATGACACCACTTTCAATACCCTTAACAACGAAACCCTTATATTCTTCCGTTGAACCCAAGCTATAGGGTCTGTACATTTTTGTGACCATTCCAAATAATTTCCAAGGTAGCCATTCCATTCTCAACAGCTCTTGATTTTTAAGAAAAATCCGAAGATGCAAAGAGAGCAATGCATGAACAACAAGGTACTCTTAACATCTGTTGGTATATCACAGTTTCTATCAAAAACGCGCAATAGATATACTTAACTTATTTTGGCAGTTTGATATTTCGTTTAACAAGCCGGCTGTTTAAGGGCACTAAAATTTTTTGTAATTTACAACAGTGATGTACATAAATTGTTTATGGTTGGAACAACTCTTCTAACAGTTTGTAAGATACAAAGTCTAAATCAAACGAATGCATCAAATATAACCAGTTAGCAATACTTGTGTGGTATATACTGCCTTTTTGCGCACTTGTTATCCTGATATAAAATGAAGTAGCCATGTACATAAACTTAAATCCTGAGGATGCGACTTTAAAAACGGCTCATACTGACTATACCGAATTGCATGCTTGGAGAATATTTCATGATCAGATGGAGCACACCTGTAAAGAGTAAAATTTTGATGGCAACAGGATGGCAACCTCGGAATTTCAGTGTGTGACACTATTGTGTAATTAGCAACTTGTTTTCAAGTCATTTGATTGCTGTTTAAATTGAAATTAAGTCAGTGTTGTGAAGCCAGAGAAAACATTTCATGTTTGATACTCGCAAATGGTTACCTTACCATAAAAAGCTGATTTTGTGAGAGAGAAAATTGCAACATGAGAAGACTATTTGAAGCAAGCGAGGACGGTTTAGATTCCGTGAAAGCAAGCATTACTAATTGGTGTCTAAATACTAAACATCTTTCAAGTTTGGTGTTGATTGTCTGTATGGACTAATTTCCGTTGGTCTCAAATAAAACAACGGATTTGATAAAAGGTAATTGAAATGAGACATCAAAATGTCATATTTCTGGTTATACTGTTGTGATGGTAGCAGGTAAAATGAAACTGCAATATTTTTATATGTCCATTTAATAGTATTTAATTAGAGCTCTATTAGAAAGTAGATAAAACTATTTTTACCCAATTCCAGGTCAATACATACAAAAGTTATTCATGGTTTACGAAGTTGGGCACACGTGAACCCAATTCTGGAGCATCTTTCTAACCTGCTCCAAACTTTTTTTTTAATAAAAAATACACATATGTTTACAATAAACGTGACAAATATTTTTCGTATTGAAGAAGTTTCAAACAATTTTGCGAATGAAACAAACAACAATATTAAACCTGTAAATATTTATTTAGCAAAAATTTGTGTGTTAACTTTTTTAGGAAGAATTTGTTAAATATAATACGGAATGCTATGTAAGTTTTATTACGTAGAACTAAAATGGTATTTGATTCATGTTTGATATTCCTTGTTTGCAGACTCACGTGTTGTCTTTGTCTTCATTACTGAATCTTTGTTTACTTGCTGTCTGTGTTAGGCAAAACTTTCTAAAAATTCAAGTCATGTGAACACTCTTAACTTATGTTAAGGGAATATATTTAATTGCAATAAAGATTTAGAGCAAAATATACGCTAGTATGCAGATATCACGTGTGCTTCAAAATCTCACTTTGTATACTTATTTAGTTCATAATATAAACTAAAAGATCACCAATTAATGGAATTTTCCCTTTTTTATTCCAAATAAACAGATTGATTCACAAAATGTACAAAAGAATATGGCAAAGTCAGTGTGAAAAACTCAATACATTTAATAATACCTCAAGTTAGTCTCCTCACACAAAAGCATTTCAAAACAATCCAATTTCATAGATTGACCTTATTGATACTAAATTTAATAAATATATTCAAGGTGTTACCATCTGGTGTTAGGACGCAATATATGGAGGTAACGAACGATTTTTTAAGACCATTAAAGAGTTATTTATGAATTTCTTAATATTCTTGGTTAACTAATTCAGACCAGCGAATCAACATCAATTTAAAGTTTCTAAACAATTGGGGTAAAACACGTATACATAACATACGTGTCACCATTTTGTCACTAATGAACTTTATTTTTAGTGTAGTAGAGAAAAAAGTCAACAATTAGAAGTGCAGATAATAAAATATCTACGACATATTTTTTCACGATTCTTATAAGGAATTACCATACTTTTAGTACTTTCGTCCAGAAAACATGACGATTCTGTGAAAGAAACGTGACCAAATAGCCACGTGAACATGTCTCTGCTCAAGGTTAATTTTAGAAAATTAAGCTGGCATTATTCACTGGTCTCCAACCATTTCCAAGTATTTTATACCTAATTCGGATAGGTCCATCAAAAAACATTCAATTGAGCACCAGGAGCATAAACGTCTACCAAATGAGAAGCGTTTAAGATGAATGTGTCATTGTTAAAGTGATAAAATATTGGTATGATTAGAAAAGTCGTCATATGTGGGCAAAAGCGGTAAGATTTTTGTGGGTGTAAACGCAGCTACGTATTAATACTACGTATTTATGAGAATTAGCTTTGTCCAACAATATCAAAGACAACAGCAGTCTGTCAGGTTTACTAACCTATTAAAGTTAGCAATGGCATATTTAAAAATTGTAAGAAGAAAATATACCGATTGAAAGTTATGTGGTTTTTCCGAGTGCAAACATTAGTGGCTTGTGCCATTAATAGATGTTAACATTCATGCATAGCACAACAGTTAAATGAAACACAATGTTTATTTATTTATGCAAAGAGAAAATCAAATATTTCTTACGCATGTTTACACATATTTAAAAACATGTAACATGAAAGCACTTAAACAAAGCAATATTATTGATAAACAAATGTTTTAAAATACGTCGTTTCACATGAATATATCCAACTGCCACGCAAAAGCATAACAAAAAATGTTTTCTATTACGATGGATTTACTTAAAAAACCTAACATATTACTTGGCAATAATTTCTCATATCAGCAAGAAGATCACATATCATATAATGTACGTTTCTGATACAATTGCGTGTTCTGTTGAGAAAGCAGGATTTTATAATTGTCAAAGAGAAAGTGCTTACAAAAAGGACACAAACTGTGTGTTTATCTTTACCCATCCAGTATACGTTTGCAAATGATATATTTGTTGGTACATGAAAAAAGTATCGTAAAATTCTATTCAAGTGTACTGCAGCATTTGAAAAACGCATACAACCAAGTATGCTTAGGATCTGCTAAAAAAAGCAACTCAAGGAGCTTGAGATATTATACAGCAGAAATATATGAATTGCTATAATATTTCATAAATCCAACATTGCCAATGGGGAATCCTATGCAACTATCTTCATAGACCTTTGAGGAGGCAGTGGTGTCGACCATGCATTTGTTTTCATTTTGTCGTATTCGTTCATTCACGAGTAATCATTAACGTATATTATTATTTGGATACATAATCTAGACTAGCAACTTCAATTTTTAATTTTTTGCGTTTCTTAAATCGCATATTAATATTAACAATACATATATGTATATGCATACTAGCAGTTATTATTGTACACTTTTATTGACGTTTTGACTAGCAGAGCAGAGCAAATCAATTTGCTGGAGAAAGCAGCACGCTCAAATTTGCGAAAGTAAAAGCTGGTACGAGTAAAGGACTAGCGATAAAATAGAGAAGGCAATCCGCTTTTCAGGTTCAGTTCTGCTTCTGAGCTGAAGCTGGGCTCATGTGTCGCTCCTTCATTTCGGGATGCTACAAATTTTCAGACAAAACTTGTTTTTAATATTTCATATTGGCGTTTGCAAAGGTTCGCGTTCCCATGCTGGTAATGCATGCATTTCTATCATGGAATATTTCTATTTGAAGGTAACGATCCAAATGATGTTGAGGTAATATGAGGTTGATGAATACGAGGGGCTATAAGACATTTTGTTTAAGATGCAGATTTTCTGTACATTGCAAAATTTCTGATTTTGTTGTTCAGTGTAGCTGAATTGTGGGCTTATGTTTAGATTTGAAAATTCTTGCTTGTATGTGTGTGTAGCAGAAAATGAAAAAAATATAAGTTAATATATTAATTTCAATTTTGTCACTTCTTTTGCGATCTCTCTAGAACGTATTGTCCGTTTCGTATTTTTTAAAGTAAAATAGAGTGAAATTTTTTGGGGAACGTATAAAAAGCAGATGAGTAAGGCCAAACAAGGTAAGGTAGGCAGCACTAATTTTATATTACGATTCCCGAGATATTAAATAACTAAAATAAAATAAATTTTTTTGGAACAAAGGCCCCTTTTAAAATGCTAGCACCATAAATGAATTATGTTGCAAGGAATTCTCTTGAAGAAGCACAAAATGCTTGGCTTGTCGTTTGGAAAAAAACAAAACTCTATTACTAACGCTTCAAATGGCTAAAACGCCTTTTGTGCAATGTCTCAAAAGTCAGAGACTTGTGTCTTTTAACACTAATGTTCTATGTGAAAAGAGATTTCGATTGGTGTATGAATGATTACTATCTGCCGAAGGTCCATAGTATATTAAAGTGGCTAAGTGCGATTTGTTATGAACCTTGAGAAAATTCGAGTCAACCTTGTGATATGATTTGCTTACAATGTGTGTTCTGTACATTAAGGTTCATCCAGACAAACTGTCGCCATTGAAGCTTTTCAAACTGCTCCTTATGTATCCAGGATTATAATACATTTATTCAGGATCTATATAAAACCCTTGTTAAATTCTAACACCTTAATTATAAATTCCACTCAACCCAAAATCCCCGCAAATTAGGCCTTTCAAGACTTTGTTTGATAATTCAGTGAATGTATAAAGCCTATGGAAGGTTTTAAGATTCTTATCCTTATGCCTTTTTTCATACAGTCAATATAGATTTACTTGCACGAACTACTTACCGTGCATGTGTTTCTAGAAATGCTTGAGACGGAAAAATAATGACGAGAAATTTTGTTCTATCTATGCAATAAATTTACTAACCGCTTTAGCTGATTTTGGTATTAAATTCTCTTCCATTTTTAAGCTACTCACTTATGCATAACACTAACAATTTATGCACCAGCATACCCATATCCTTTGACACATTCTATTCCATAATAATCTCAGACATTGAATTGTAGTAACAATGCAAAAAAATATTTTAAGCATTTTGGGAGAACCTAGACTAAGACATGTTTCATGTTTGGTAATGAATTTTAAATGTATTGCAAATTAAGTAAAGTGGATTATCAATGGTGAATCTAGAACTTGTGGCTTTGGAATACATACCTGCCTTTATTTATCTTAGGCTTTTAGCATTTTCTAGCAGCCTTGAGTTTGGTTGGTTTGATTAATGTATTGTGATCAGTTTTTGGTGCCCTATTTCCTTCGAATCATTAATAATATTGGGTTCCCGACTTTAACATTTCCCCCCTTTTTGTCATTTTAGCACGAGAGTTTTCCTGCCCTTCTTTTGCTTTTGTTGTTAACGTTCTTCCAGAATTTAATGTTTTCCCCTTACCAGAAGAACACCTGCAAAAGTCATTCCACCAACTAGGAAGATAATGTGTGTACGGATATCAATTACATATTGCACCATATTATATACCTCTACAAACATCTATCAATTAATTTAGTTAGAGAATTAAATTATCAAATACATGACCAAAATGAAACCGCATACTAACTTTCAAGTGCACTTGCCAAACGCGTGGGAAGGAGTAAGTATCCCAAGAATTCATTCTCACAATAATCATATGATTAAAAAACTTAATATAATTATAGCAAAAGCAAACCAAATACTCAACATCCCTTTATCTGTCATTTTCAACCACAAACTTGCCATAGCCAAAATATCGCCAAACCCACTCAATTTACCCATGAAGCGTTCTGTGAAAGAGCTCTTACCTTTTTTTGTTAACTACCAAAAGCGTTGAGAACGCGTAAGAGGTAGTTAATGATATCACCATCCCGTCTGTCTGTCTGTCTGTGTGTCGACACGATTTCTCAATAACGGCTGAACGGATTGACACCAAATTTGGTACCCTAACATTATATGTCAAGCGAAGTTATGGGATTGATTTTCAGCCAAATCAGTCAACCCCTTCCCCCGGGGTTCAGGGGTCATCAACTTTTCACGTAGCAACATTTGACATGTGATACATCATTCGAACGGTCTCGCAGAGTAAATCATTTTCCCTTAATCAGTGTTTGCGTACGACGCTCCCTCTGTCGGCAATCGCGTTTTCTTTTTTTTCTTCGTAAGCACCATTTTTCGTCGTCGAACAAAATAAATGTCATCCCGAATCGTATTTGATGATAATTGAGGTGGTTTGGGATCGATTGTCAGCTTAATAGGTCAGCACCTTCCCTGTGGGATCAAGGATCATCAACTTTTTTACATAGCGACATATGCCACGTGATACATCATTCGAACGGTCTCGCCGAGTAAACCATTTTCCAATAATAAGTTTTTGCGTACGACGCGCCCTCTGGCGGCAATCGCGTTTTCTTCTTCTTTTTCTTCGCAAACACCACTTATCGTCATCGAACAAAATCAATTTTGTTACAATAATATAATACTCTGCTTCCGGTAGTTACATTTCAGGGTTTACACCCTTCTAGTTTGTATTGCCAGTAGAGTATTTCACACGAGCTTGACTTAACAAATACGCAAGTATATATTGAGGCTCTCTTTGATAGCGTAAAGTATCCCAGTATGGAGTACATGGTTAAAATTCCAGTAAAATGATGCATCTCATGCTCGTACAACTTTCTCGGCGTCAAACACATACATATATGAATTTAGTAGGAGCCTTCTTGCGCATAAGACAAAAACCGTTCAATCAGAGGGGTGGATGGTGCTTCCAATACGACTTACGTAAATGAATGACACAAATAAAGGTTTTTGTAAATATTTGAGTTGTGCAAGCATCCCACACACATTTGCTGTCAAATAACCTTGAATGTCAGTGCATAATCCATCAGTGTACTTTATTAACCGATATTAAGATTACAGTATATTATATAGTGAATAAGTGGGGATATATTTGTAGTTATTAAGGTTGTTTTTATTATACTAAATGAAATTTATCTAATTAATAGACTAAAAAGCCTACAAAATGTAAACATTTGTATTCCTAACTCATGTTACTACTTCTCTAACTAGGGAACCTTCCCACGCGCTAGAAGCTCCTGGATTTGGGACTACGTAAACCCTTTCCAGTTTTTTATGCTGATTTCAATGGTATATTCATTTTGATTCATATGCATTTCATTCAATTGAGTGTTTAGTATAGATTTTATGTCGAGCATTGCCCTTCCCTCCATCAAACAAGGAACACAAATAGGAGACTGCTCGTTTATCGTATAACAGGAAAACACTTAAACAATTCGGTCTGTACTAAAACACAAAATATATTCAATGCTCAAAATGTAAGACTATGCCATCCCATTTACTCTTAAAAGGGATGGAAATCATAGATTAGAAAATAAGAGAAATGTATTATACTACCAAACAAATTGAAAAAAAAACATGCAGATACCAATGTTTCACTATGCAATGAATTGATTAGGTCATATCGTAACAGAAATTTACTTATTAACTAAAGTGTTTTCTTACTATTTATTATCAGAACTGGACAAGACGTACCTAGTACCGAATCCAGGAGCTCCTTGGAATGCTCCCTAGTAACTACATGTTAGCATAATACTGAAATCACTGCCAAACCCCCAGAAACTAAATAAATTAATCTTATTAATTATTTACTATCCCGAAAGAAGATAATACAATATCATGTAGTATAATTACACGAATAAATAATAGTAAATACCGCCTCATATAAACAGTTGGTTTACAGTGTCACCTATCAGTATTTGGAGTGTAAAAAATATTAGTCATCGTCGCAATAACAATATCTTCCTGATATAAACTATTATCTAAAATTAATTTAAATTTTTTTCAAAAAGTCTAAAGTAAAAGCTTATTGTTCCATTAGCGACTTAGTTGGTAAATAATAATAATAAATGTGTTACCAGTGGTTTCTTTAACCTTGACATATTATACAAAAATATTTTTAATTTGCTTACAATCAGGATCCAAGGAAGTATCCATCTAAAAGTTGTATCTACAACAAATAGTTCAAGTATAATATTCTCCAGGTTTGATGATTTTGACTCGTTTTTTACCTGGAAAAAAAATGTGGTTTACTCTCCACTTACCCCTATCGACAACTTTGACCGCTAAAAACACTATGATTGCAACAAAATCAGAGTTAAAAATTCGTTGGGAAAAAGGATGGATTGAATATCTATACACGTTAACAGCTTGAGTATATATTGTACTGATAATATTAGTTCCAAGAAGACATGTTACATTGAAAAAAACTAAAGACGATTTGAAATGTGACTGATGCATAGGAAAAAACTTCCTTAAAAACAAATATATTCTTGGATTGTTTTGCATTTACGGAAAGGCTTTTCCTTCAAAAATATGGGGCAAAGTGCTTAAGGAGAAAGTTCTTAGCTTTAAAAAGAAGGGGAGGGACTGAGGAACCATCATATTATTTATTTTGTAATGAAGAGAAAGCAGAAATGTTGCAGATTGGATTGCTTTAAAGTTGATGCCAAACAATATTCTCAAGAGCTTATGGTAAATTATGGTGACAAGCCTTGAGTTTTGGGTGATGAAAATTTGTTTGCTTAACTTAATGACTTCACACTAGTTTTGCTTATCATTTATTCTCCAAACTTGTTTTCGTGAATTCACAATGAAGAATCTCTTAGCCCCAGTCGATTTACGATAATTACAAATACTGATTGGTCACCTCTAAAAGCCTTGGATATTGAAGATGACGGAACTTTGTAACACAATTGACACACAAATATTGATTTGAAGCTTTCCCTGAACTTGTTGTTGAGTAATGCATAAAGTATTGGGTTTACACAACTGTTGCACGATCCAAGCAGTTGAGCTATTGGTATCAAACTCGATAAAAATTTCTTTTCCCAGGGATATCCGGTGAAATGGTCACCGTAAAAAAATTTCACTCTAGCCATAATTAGGTAAAGTGGAAGCCAGCAAATGAAAAAGACAAACGTTAAGCACGTAAACATTTTAAACACTCTCACTTTCCTTCTTCTATGCCTTTCGCTAATTAAATTTACACAACTGGAGTTGGATGCGGATCCAGAATTTGACTGAATCTCTAGTATGCTTCTCCAGATAACCACGTTGCAAGCCATGATCATTCCAAAGGGCATGAGAAAACATAAAAATACGTGGATGAGTAGAAAGTAGACTAATTCGTAGTTTCTCGTGTCCCATATTTCGCGACAAAATGGAAGAATGTTATCAATACTGGTGTCAGGAGGTAGATGTACGATTTGAAATACGTATGCCCAAGGTAATGTGATTGTAACGCCAATCAGCCAAATGAAAAGTATTGTTTTTAGCGTTTGAGAGGTAGATATGTTCCGAGATAACCCTGAAGACTGATGGATTGCTCGGCAGCTGAAAAATATAA
>JAQIXX010008000.1:0-10159 GCA_034700605.1 Willowsia nigromaculata | reverse complement strand
CATCATTAGTTCGTCGGCTTATCGTTTTCAATAGTATCCGATAGTTGCTTCCATGGGTCGGTTACCCTTCTAGTTTTATATTTCTTGGAGTGAAATAAATTCAATTATCATTTGCTAACACTGTACTAACATGCTAAAACTGCTATCGGAGGATTGTTTGAATATCTGCTTTCATTTATATAAATTATTTTATTTATTTGCTATTTATATAATGAAATAAGTGACTCTTAGATACAGTAAGCTCCACACACTACTTGCTTTCTTTTTCCCCTTCTCGAGCTAACCATAAGCTGTACAGTGCAATTATTACCAAATGACCAATAAGTTAAGTGATTTAGCCGGCTCAAAAATTAATTGAAGCAAATCTTAATTTTAATGTACCACATCTTTTATAAAACTTACAACAACACATAAAAATATATGCCCTTGTAAACCGAAATTGTCTTTGGATATGTGTACCCATTTCCATTGAACGAAAATATAGGATTCCCAATGATCCCAAGACCAGCAAAACACCTAATATACAATCCAAAAATAGAACTAAGAGAATAACTATAGCAGAAATATACAAGTTCTTACTGTAAAATTAGCTGCTTGATATCTTATTTCCGATTTGGAATGGTTGCATTTCAATAAAACAAACAAAAGCTAAACTCTTGAAGCCGCCACTGTATGATTTACTCTTGAAGTTCCTTCGGTATCACTTCTGCTTCCAGTTGAAAAAGTGACGACTGTTGTCTGAAAGAATTAAAACAAAAGTGCTACAACACTACAAATATTTTTGTAAAAAAACTGTAAAAAATATTTTACATATTTACGAGATTTCTCCGTAGCCAGTAATTTCTTTGATTGTGATGATCAGCAATTTCCCTCAAGCACCAGTTGACAACAAAGCAGGTAAAGAGGAAAATAGTGAATAAAGTTATTATAATCCCTGTTTTGAAAAGTCTAGTTTCGAAGCTGAGCTCTACCCCAACATTCTCTAGATAGGGGATTGCTCCTGTTGAAGTTTGATTCATGCTGAACTTTTTCGCTAGTTATGTGATGCTACAAAAGTGTAGAATATTTGTTTTTTCTTTTTCAATATGGTAAGTAGCTGCTACGCAAGTATCGCGAGTCAGACTTGAACTGATCCCAAGTACTTCAAATTAAGAAGATATATACGAAAATGGATAAGGAGTTTGATAAGTCATGTGTCTAAAAAACGTTGAAATAGATGTAATTCATACATCAAATAACTTATTTGTATTTTGAAATTACAAAGAAATGTCAGCACAACAGAAAATAAACCGCCGGAGGCATGCTTCAAATAATGCTGGCGTAACATCAAATATACTTTTCCAAACTAGAGGATTAAGCAATTATAAGTTACAGCCATTTTCATGAGAGTGGTTTTAAGCAAAATTCTGAACCGTTTTTTGTAAATGATTACCCAAGTCTTTCATGCACAGAAAAGATTACAAGATTTTTTTCACTGTTAAAAAAAAGCTTTATTAATATTTTAAACAATTGAAAGTCAAATCAGAATTAACTCTTTAGAAATTTTTCTCAGAGTTCTGTTTTTGATAACAAGCCTACGAATAAAAATGTGTGTATGATAGGATGATTCCACTAGAATGTGATTCCAGTTTTGGAGATCTCACGCTAAAGATAAAGAAATGTGTCCTTTTAAGATGCTGAAACTGAAAAAATGCACTGTTTTGATTTCAAAAGAATTAGTCACATTAGCCTTAATAATTCACGCTAGTTCAAAATGTATAAATGAAAATTTAATACAAACCCATCCCATAGATAATTGTAATAACATATACAAGGTTGCGCGTTGCATGTATATATTTTAATTGCAACTGGCCTGAGAAAATGTTACTTTCCACGGAAAGCTTTTGAAGAAAGCATTTACGTCTCATGTGTGGTAATATGAAGGCGAATTCATGGATATTGCTTAATAGCTTCCCTGTGTGGGATTGGGAACATTTCGGTTGATGAAAATGTTCTTCCGAAATGTTTCTCATAATCCACCAAAACATCTGTTAACACACTCCAGATGGTGTACGGAATTTATCGTGCCATTTTAATTTCTCAATAAATGCTTGTGGACTGTGAGAAATCCGTTGAACATTAAAGGTTACATGAAATATCAGCAAATGAAACTTACGAAATAATTAAATACGCATCATTTGGTATATTGGGAGGTTCCCTTGTGAACATAGAGATTAGACAAATATATTTTGCATAAATTGTACTGCTTTGCAGTTTAGAACTGATCTCAGTCTGTGACTTACTACATCACTTTACTCAGTCATTACTTCTGTACATTTGGTTATTTTACTGTTTAGCTTAAAGCGGATCACAGGGTTTCAGCATTTAATCCAGAAATTGGAACACGTTTCATATACTGCAATTGTAGGATCCGAGTTTAGCCTCGAAATAAGACTATTGGATCATGTACTCATCATCATATTTTTCTGAATTTTTGTATTCACATCCTACACAATCATTCGCTTTGTGACCGAAACTGCTGATCAATATAGTTCAAGACGATATTTGTTTCGCCATGGAGAGGTGAGTTGAATTTATATTTTTTGTGATTAATATACATGGAAAGTATAACAATAATCCTAAGTAAATAAAGTAATTTTTGTCTGTGAGTTTAAGAGAGACACTGTTTACCGGTCAGGTTTTCTTGTGCGTGCTAGGAGAGAAAGTTGAAAGGAAAATCATTCAGCTACAAGTACACAAATCTTGTAAAAATATGTCTGAATTTCTGATATATTTTTAGATTTCAGATTCTGAAAGTAATTACAAGTCCAGTTCACATTAAAGATTCCTGGATATTTTACGCTAAATTAAAATCGTTCTTCGAAAGAGAAACTGAAACGAGCCACTCGATAAATTCAGGACCAAGGGCAAACGATTTGAATTCAGAAGTTTCTGGTTATTTGGGATTTGCAAATGTTTTTAAAACTTTGTACAACGTTTCTTCGTTACATCCTAAATTTAGAGAAATGTCTGAGCTAATTTTTCAAAGAAGTTGGCCCAATTGGACAGAATTTGACAATAATAATTTGAATATGTATATTGAATCAGTTTTGGAATCCTTACACCAAAATGACGAATATTTAATTTACACAGCGTTAAGTGCGTGTAACAAATCCGCAGCAATTTTACCTTTTCACATCGCCAATAAGTTCAAAAGGAATTTGATACGATCCCAAGTTAATGGAGATGTATTCGTAGGAACCGAGAAAAGTCTAAATTATTCGATCGGTTTTCGGCTCATTGGTAATGTGCATCCAAATATGTTGAACCGAGTAACGCAACTATTAACCTCTGGGCTCTGGGGGTTTTGGCTTGGATTATTGGATCAAAGTCAAATCATTGTAGATAATGCTCCAGTTCTTAAAGCCCCAACAATGGGAGGCAATTTACAGGCAATATTTGCACTTTATGGAGTTGGAATACTGATATCAGTTTTGGCACAATGTTTTGAGTCACGCATAAGTATTTATAATTATGTGCTTGCAGGTTTAAAATCAATTTTTAAATGTTTTGTCTTACTGAAAAGTAGAACACTGTTATGTTTCAAATTTATGAGGAAAATTCACATATACAGAGTAAAGGTTAGAAACTGATGAGCTAACATTAAGTGACAGAATTTTAGTATTATCGGATGCAGTGCAAATAAATTAAATGTAAAAGTGCAGATGTCATATCGATGAATCTCAGTACGTTAAATATTATGGTTTTTGGCTGTTTTTTATCGCTCAGCAATTGGTGCAGCAAGGGCCAATATGAAAAACGTAAACGTAGCAAGCATCGGGGCAATGACATACGCGGTTGGAGAAAGTATTCTCCAACCAATTAGTGTTCCGGTAAAAGAAAACCTTGCAATAAACGAACCAATTTGGTATGCATGCATGCCATAGCATTACTGAACTCATAACACTTTTCGTGAATTATGCAAAGCTTTTGGTATTGCAGTAAAGCCTTGTCAAAACAATCACTCAGTTGAAGTCGAACATCCTCCAGAAGTCGGATTGTCGCAACTCCAACCACAATCATCTGAAAAAAGATCACTCTTGCTGTTCTAGTAATTTCATTGAGAGCGATGGTTACCAGTGAAGCGGATAGAAGCCTCATAATTATATTTACAGTTGAACTGCGGGAGTTTACAGGAAATATGTAGTTTAAAGTCTGAGAGAAAGTGTCCAGTTGAATGACTGCCCATACTGACAAGAGAGATAAAGGAAATATGATGATGAAAACGGAAGAAAATGTCAGGCAGATGCCAAGAACATCAGCGTTCTCACGCTTTCGGAGTCGGTGAAGCTCTGACGAAACATAGGATTAAATTTTACTTTATATTATTTACACGTGAGAAATCCTGACTGTGTCGGTATTATGCTAAAACAACATACCAATACGAAGAAAGCGAAAAAATTCACGGTAGGTTTTAATTTTTGCAAATTTTTCCTTTTCCTCTGGCCTTCTTTCAGCTTGTAAATACCAGTCATTTGCAAACTCGGTGATCACAGCACGAAACCGGACCCATGAAACACTTGTAAGGTTTATAAGAAACGCTGGTAAAAGTACAATAGTAGCAAAAAATAAACTGTCGTGGGTGATAGATTCAGGATCAAATACACATTTTAGAATGACTAAATAGAATGCTGTAAAAGGTGTAAGAACACCTAATGTGAAAATAGTTAATATATTGTATGGAGTTAGTAGCAACAGAGGATTCTTTTCGTAGACAATTTCCCCTCAGAGGAATCCCATGAGAAAAAGTATTTCGAGGAGAATGTGTTTGGAAGGAGCTGCTGAAATGGACAAGTTAAAAGAGTTATTTTATGGACATTTTGGAAGGTTTGGACATATTCGTGTGTGAACTATGCAGTAAATAACTAAACTCAGAATTGATATGCTGTGTCGCAAAACCGTTCCTATTTATGGTGGATTCTCCCAATGCCCTACTGACTCGTGCGAGTGTTTGCTACAGCATGGAAAACTCCACTCCTTCGTACAGTGTGGAAAACTCCACTCCTTCGTACAGTGTGGAAAACTCCATTCCTTCGTACAGTGTGGAAAACTCCATTCCTTCGTGTAGCGTGAAAACTCCATTCCTTCGTGTAGCGTGAAAACTCCATTCCTTCGTGTGGCGTGAAAACTCCATTCCTTCGTGTAGTGCTGAGATGTGTGGTTTTCTCGCTAGCTTCTCTTAATTCCAGAGTTGGCGTGTTGAGCACGAGGAAGCTACCTACCGGTCGTTCTCACCGCAGCAGCACTTGTCAGTGTACGGCTTGCTATCCACCTCCTCTTCTACTTTATCCTCACTAGCTGCTAGGCTTTGCGATCAGACAGACGCAACCACAAGTTACCAGAAGACAAATAGTTAACTTGTGCAGTTACTCTCCAGCTAAAATAACTGTTTACTTTTTGGCTTGTAGCCAAAATTATTAATTTGTTCTTGAGATTTGTTTTGTGTGCAGAAATCTGTAAATAAAATTATAGTGTCACCTTTTAATTTTTTAGTCTCTCTCACATTATCTCATTTTTTGGCGTCAAGACGCTCGGGTAGGATTTCAGCCCATACCTCATTTTGTTCATCATGCGATTTGCTACAACAAAACAGGTGTTAGAATTTCGGTTGACCACCGAGACGCTCTCATATTTGTCATTTACCGTCGTGCATTTTGTGAACATACTTTTCTTTCGTACCATTGACTTTTGAATTACACCAAATCACTGACACTGGGTCCTGTGATACGAACCCTTTTCATCTTGACATAGTAGTCGACTAAAATACTCTATTTTCGACAATATTTACATTACAGGAGTTACTTCTATCAAAAATTGAGATATTTTAGGCAATTGTACCAATTAGTTCTCTAGTTTTACATGAAAAATTAATAGTAATAGGTAAGCTGTAAAGTAGGACTGTTACAGTGAAAATAACCGCACGAAAAAGAGGGAAGCAGAATAGTAAAAAAAATTATCAGTTAACTTGTTGTGATTTGTGACGAATGACAGAGACTGTTGTTTCCAGTGAAGTTCTGTGTTTTGTTTTCAAACAACAAGATTGAGAAGGATCCATTTGTTTAATCAGTTTTTTCATGCCTCACGCAAAAAATTAAGAAGATCAAAATATGGCTTTTTATTAACCTAGGTCAGTAATGTTGGTAACTTCAAGCTACTACTCCGAAATATTAAAGTGATTTTCTGTTCATTCGAGCGTCTAAATAAAGCGTGATTTTTATGAGGATAAATGATAATGACAAATGAGTCCGATAAATCCGTTTAACTGGGGACCGTGACCGGTTTCATCGTTTTATTCATAGGACATCTTCAGACGGCCAGTAATTAAAAAGTAGTTATCTTATTATTTTACATAGGTAATTAATTAAATAGTTGAATGCAATAGAATGCACTTGTATTAGCTTTTGCTTTGCACCTTATGAATGTCGGAGTTGCAACTCATACTGTAAATGTTGTAAAAACAAATTCTGATAGAAATAGAAAATCCAAAAGGATTCACAATGTCACAAATCGTTTGTTTTGTTCCTCTTAATAAGTAAAATTGATTACTTGAAATAAATTTCACCAGCAGAGTTATTCTCTTTAATATCTTTTACGAATTCTAAATAATTTATTAGGGTATTAAGTATACATTATACAAATCCAAACTTGCTCAAAGCATAAGTGGAAGATAATTAACAAAACTAATTTTGGAAATTAAATAATTATGTATTTTCCAAATTTTTAATAATTATTTATTACCATTAAACACAAATTTACTTGTATCATAATAATAATTTTATGCATTTAAGTTGGAGAACCCTTAACATCATTAATAAATGAATCTACACATACTTTAAAAGTTCAATTTAACATTAAAGCTCATTGGTTTAAAAAGTTTACATTAGCAGTAAGTTTATTGTTTGTATCAAATTATTGTTAACTAACTTTAGAGCGGTACTCTGACTATCAAAATTACAGTAACCGATGTAAACTTTGAAAGGACGCAAACATCTAATTCGGCGTGAATGTATGCGATGTTCTCGTCTCGCTAGTGATATATTTTCAAAAAATTTAAGACATTTTACTGACAACTCATTTAGCTTACCTTTTCCATTCCCTTCTACATCAACAGTAGCCAAACTCGTATCAAATGCTAAAACAGTAAACAACAAGGTTTGCGTAATAATTAATTCTTTGTGCAAACTTATTATGCAGAAAAAGCTTAAAATGAAAGAAAATGATACTAGTATGTTGAAAAGTATTGACAACACGCTTTGATGAATTTGATTATAAACTGTAACAAGAAGTTGTATTTTCTGCCAGAGGTGAAATCCCTCGTTTATTTCACCGCGTTTAAGTTTACGTATCTTTCTTGTGAAGAGGTGGCAATAATTATGAAAGCAAACACAAGGGGACAGTCCAAAAATAATGTATTCTAACAATATATTACCGAGTGTGAAGAGAAAGATCCATGACGCCACCGTAGAATCGAATAGCTTTAATGCAAAATTCTTCACACTGTATTCATAGATTTTCTCGTGACTGACTGTTGAACATTCAGTAACGAATCTGAATCCAATGTTAATGGGAATACATGGAGTTCTAAATAGATATAACCAGGTAAAAGAAACTACCAATGGTAAGGTTCCCATTAAAAGAATAATATAGAACCTGAGCCTAGAAGCTATTCCTGATTTAGCTTCTGGTGGTATCCAGTTTTGTTCTGCAAGGGTAAAAAACACACATTTAACATACCATTTTCCTGACAATTAGTTTCAATTTGAGTTTACCGTTATTTCGAAATTCAAAATTTAAGAGAGAATTGAAGAGAAGTGAGGTTTCCGCCCTTGCTTTGTAGATTGCTACCAAGATTGGTAGATGAATTGTAAACCACAAAGTGTAGACCAATGACATAAGCAGTTGTGTCAAATATAGTTTGTTGTGATTTTGAAGTAAATTAAACCATACTATCACAAGGTAAAGAAAAGTAAGTAAAATTTTGAGTGAAAACATATACTCATTAACTTTTCCTACTGAAATGTTGCTTGTGTCTTGCTTTTTCTGATAAGGTATAGTGGTTACTTTCCCAAGGAAAGCAATTACTTTCTGTATTAGTGTATCAAACTTTTGTGCAACTAACATCTTGAACTACAATTCTTAAGCTAGATACACTAGATCCAAACAATCACTTTACTTGCGTAAACACAACAAATATTCAAAATTATGTCTGTGAACCCGACACGTTTTTACAGCTACGTGAAAGCATTTTATTGTTACTCCAAAAACATTGAAAATAAGTTTTTCAATTAAAGCATACACGCTATATACTTTTATTACTGCAGTATTAAGAAAAAGATGATCTGTCAAGTTATCTTGAAGAAAAATTTGTTGAATGAACTCTGGTTTAGTCCCATCAACCTTTGAGCTTGGTAGACATCCTTCTTTCTTTCTTCTTTAAAATAAATTGAAAATTCCATTTATTCTAGTCTACTTGAACAATATATAGATCAATAGTGTAATCGCTTTTGACAAGCCATGTATCTTGTTCTGCTTTCACCCTACCCATGTTATACCTGCAATATTCATATGCACGACTAAAAACATGATTGAACTGTGTGGCAGTGCTTGGATTTCATAAATCACTAAAACAATCCTTACAAGCTTGCATGAAACATTCCAGAGTAAATATTTTAGTCATACGTCAAGCTAGTATTTTTGAGCATGTTCTGTGCACGTCAGAATTTCAAAACCTATTCTCCACACCAGTAAAACTTTAGCATGAAATTTAAAATTTGAGTAGTTTTAGATGTTGACACTATAACTTGATTTTAAATAACGCAATTTAATCCTGAATTGTGTTCTCTGCAGTGTTGAATATGCTAAGTGTTGTAAAAATTAAGGACGGGAAGGACATGGATCTGAGATGTCTATTGAAATATGGATTTTTATATCGTGTATTCATTTCATAAAGCTGTTGCAAATATGTTTCAACCTCAATATTTAACCAGGACAAGAAGCTTTAATGACGCCGCATACATTTGGAATATGAAGGTTCTTCATAGAAATAAAACATTTCAATATTTTTTCACGGGCCATTTTCCTTTATTTTACACCAACATTCATGTTTTTATGTTTGTATGACATGTCTTTCAAACATGTCATTTTTTTGATACCCCTTTGACCACACACGCCTCTAAATTAACCAGTCAATCAATGAGTAATTAACAGAAGCTTATTACTCTTGGACATGTGTCAGTGCAAGTAAAGTAGACAAAAAATAAGTATTTTATGACAAATTTTGTAAAGTTTGATGAATTTCGTTGGAAAATCCAAACGTTCTTATATTCTAAGTTTTGCATTTAAATACTACGAATTCTACAAAGATGATACAGACTGAGAGGAGAAGTAGCATAAACAACAGAGAAAAACACACATTAACGTCTGAAAATGACACACTAAATGGTTCAAAATCAGATGTCGACAACATGTTTGGTATTACCCTTTTATGTGAGACAGTTTCTCCGGAACTACGAACTCTCTTATTCTCAAACTCAACATGTAATCGGGAGTATGACTTCACATTGAATGTTTGATTTTGCATGGCTTCGTAAAATGCTGTGTCAATTGCCCTCCTAAATTCAAATGTTCTGTACAAAATTTCATCTAAATATGTAGGTATACCCGAAGCATAAAAATACCCGAGTACCTTACTAATGAACCCAGAATAAACATGATGTAGAGTGATTTCAACAATTGTACGATCCTGAAAAACTGGCTCTTCATAGTTTTCGTAAATTATGTGGCTGCCAATTAAACGAGAGATATGTTGAATTATTGCAATATCATTTAGTCGCGAGAGACTGTAAAATATCGCAATGTTTTCTTGAGGCAATAAATATTTTGGCAACCCGTTATTTTTGCACAATGCGTCATCAATTTCTGGTGAACAAGGGTCGAAATACGGGAAAGGCATATTGTCTATTGTGTAAAATATGAAGTCTTCCGACCAAAAGTATCCAAATTTTGAAATGTATTCTTGAAGTCGTGCTCGTGTTTTGTTGGTCTGAGCACTTCGGTACAAGTGCAGCAAATCTTTCCTTGCTTCTGTGGGGCTCAATACATGCACGTGTTTATTTGAAAC
>JAQIXX010007999.1:0-10161 GCA_034700605.1 Willowsia nigromaculata | reverse complement strand
AATCCAACTGGAAAAATTGCTGCTGACACGTATGCCGCGTGGGCAAAGAAAATCATCAATCTTTCCAAATTTGATCTTTCCATCAATGTTTTTCGTCTCTTTTGATACAAATGATCGAATTGGATGAGACCGTTTATCAAGGTTGCAATTTGTGGAGCCTTCACCCTGCAAATGTGCATATGGCTTGTAATTGTAAAGAGAAGCACGGCAGATAATGTGGTCAGTGTCTCTTGAAAATTGCCTGTCGTGTTTTCTGCCCTGCTTTTTGTCATTTCGTGAAGCCCTTGTAGCAATTGGAATAGAGTGAGTACTGCAGCAGCAAGCGACTTTATGTTGAGCTTTTTTTTAATTTTGGGGTCAAGTTTTGGTCGGAGAAGTTTCCTGGAATATGTGGGCTTTGCTGGAGCAAACCATTCTAATGGAACGGGTTGAAATAACCATCAAGAAATTTTTCGAGTGCTTCCAAAGGATTTCAATATTTCTGTCATTTTCACAGCCGGACACCAACGTAAGAGTTTTCTAGCAGACTGTGACCAAAATGAGCTTTCCCTAACGAAATTTATAATAACCTGGCACAAAAGTAATTAATATTTTCAAAGTGACTACTGTATGTAATTATCTAGACACATAAACAAATATTTGAGTTTTTCATGGCTAATAATCTTGATAAATATTCATGCGGAGAACGAAAACATTAAAATCTGATATTAGACATTGAATACTGCGAAATATATTGCATATTTGTATATATATTTACATATACGTCTTATGAACTTAGTCGTAATTATGAATCCCTTTGACACATAGATTTTCCTTTCTCTTGCAGGTATGTATCTTCTATAAGAGCATTGATCGTGGAAACATGGAATTCAAAATTGTGGGTTGTACTTGGAAATGATTAAACCACGGCTTAATTAAATTTTATCTATCGATTTTTCATCTACATAAAGTGTGTTCTGGTGATCTTGATACTGACGTTGACTCCTGATAGGCATCCTGTTTTCAATATTTTACTTTTGCTCACACGTTAAACGACTGTAATCAGCACTGAATCAATGGAAATGAAATGTAAGCAGTAGAATAAAATTTTAATTTCTCTTAAATATTTCATATCTATGGACGTTTCTGTAAACAAACTACTGCTGCTTGTGAGTCTCATCGATGGAATGATTTGATCCATACTCTGCGAGATTCATTAGCCGAGAACCTTGTGAAAAGAGGAAGAAATCCAGTGCTTTGAAAAATTAAAAATAACTTGACATTTCCCCGTGATGTGCTTGTGAATATTGAGAAACGAAAGATTATACGTTTTCAACTACTACATGTCCAGATGCACAAATTATTCATAATATTCAGTAATCCTTTTTACATTCAAAAAATTTCTCTTTTGATCAAACGACAGCATATAGCCTTTGTTTCTACTACACTTCACTTTAGCAGACTTACATTTATAAATATAATCCTACAACAAAGTACGTTTCAAATAGACTGAGAAAATTATGCTGAATTGCACTTTCTACAGCTCACCACGCCTAGTATTTCTTTATAATCGTGCATCCAATTACCTCAATGTATGAAAGCAAAATCGTCGGTTATTAGATTTAAAAATTTCTGTAAAAAATCAACTATGAGGCTCGAATTCGTGTGTATTCATGTTTTCATGTAGTTTCAAATATCCTTCGGAGACTTTGCCAATAGACTACAGCTTTCAAATAGTAGCCACATTGCAAATGTTGTCCTTACGTCTAGGTTCTAACATTGTTGTTTGTATATTGTTTTGACAACCGGTGAGGTTTTTGCGATTCATTTACGTTCCATCAAAAATTTCAATAAGCCTATCATTTTTATATAAAAATATTCTGTCTCCATTTTTATCCTTCAATGCTTGCTTCCACTTTCTTAAGCAATATTTGTCAAAAATTATTTACCTTATATCAGGTAAATAATTATAATCTTGATGAAACTTGAAGCAAAGAACGAAGATGAAGAGGAACTGATAATAAGTATACCAAATTATTAAATATGTACTATTTTGATATACATTTTCCTTTTGTTGATACGTGTCTTCAATCTTTATGTGAGCATCCATTAATCGATGCAATTCTAAAATATGAAATTTACTTCGCATCAAACTGAGCATAAGTATTATCAACTATAAAGTTTTTAGTAGAAGTTAAGTTTTTGATGATCTTGATATCGCGGTGGATTTCTTATAGGAGACTTGTTTCCAATTTTTTACTTTGCCCACATATTTTATGTTAGCTAAATAATTTTCTGGGAAAATATGGGATTTATTGATTGATTAAAATTTTAATAAAGTTTTTTGTAAACGCTAAACTACTTTTTTGCTCCATGTGGGACATGTTGATCGCTTGATTCGATCTTAAATTGTGATATTTGTTAGTTGATGACCACGAGACACGTTAAAAAGTCTTAAAAACTAAATGTTTGTACGTTGAGTGCTCTTGGATATAGAGAAAAAAACAGTACTTTCTAAACTGTTACATTGTTCAAATATTTGATGACATTTAGCATCATTTCCTTCACAAAATCATATTTTGATCAACAGTACACGCTTTCCAACAGCTCGTTTGCTTCCTTATAGTAAAGAGTGGAATTAGGAATTTAGGAAGTTTTGGTCATTTTATTTACTTAATAGTTTACAATGATATATTACATAGTATTCGAGCACAATAGCAATTTGTCTAGATGTTAATAATAATAGTACACACAAAGCGCCAAGAATTTTTTTATAACCGTTCACGCGTCGTTACATGAAGGATAAATTATTGAATACTATAATGCACATTTTGCTTTAGAAAAATTCACTTAATAGTAGTCACATTGAAAATGATGCTTTTGTGTCTACGGGTTAAGATACTGGCATAATCCTTATAAAACCCGCCGTATTTCGGGAATAATTAACAATGCATCGAAAATTGTTACCATTCATGGTAGTTTTACGATTTGACGCGTCTGTCTGCTTGTCTGTTAAATTTATTATATATGTATAAAGTTGAAACTTCAATTTATACGAGTCTGTCCTTTAGATATATACACTCCGTCTTAATTTTTTTATGCTTTAATGAAGACTTGTTTCGACTTTCTGAAGCAATCTGCAAAACTTTAAAATTATTTACCATTGTTCTTGGAACAATCAAATTTTACTAAGAATTTTGACATACAGACGAATTTTAATTGCCGCTCTGCAGAACAGTTGTCGTGCTAATTTTTTGGCTGTTAGCCAACTAATCGTTGGTGGCAGAAATTGCAGTTGCGTGGCTACTATATATAGGGGTTCGTTGGTTTCACGATTACTGCTCCTCAAATACTTTGCTGTTTTCAAGATGACATTTCTTTCTTCTATGAATTTTCCAATTGAAGGGATTCGTAAAATTGCAAACTTACCATTATCGCGTTTTACATTACAGTTTAATTATGAGGATAGTTTTTCTACCCCTTCGAAGTAAAAGAGCTATTCACGATAAGCGCGTTTTTAATGAAAGTAATTGACTTCTGATCCACACTTAATACTTTATAGAAATTATTTGCTACACTATAATGAATTAAATTTGATTCGTACATATGTACTATGGTTTTTTATTCTGACTTTACTTCCTTTATTACTTCCTGATGAGCAAAGGCGGAACCTCACATGGTTTCCCACTAAACAATGGCGATAAAATGAAAGATATACTACACGGGCTTGGTATTCTGTTCGGTTACGGAGACAATAAAAACAAACTATTTTATCTGAATAGTATTGGATACCACGGCAAGAAATCAAATAATCAAGGAATTTGGGAAGCGATAACAAACACGATCAATTGCAAAATGAATAACCCACATTGAGCTAAATACAAGAAGAGAAATTGAAGGCAAAATGATACGTTACTGAATAAAAGCTCTAAAATTGAAGCTTCATATGAATTCGTTTTTTGTAGTTTCATGTATCATCCAAACAACAAGCGAATCCTTGGTCAACTCTAAATATAATGAAACTTGAGAGAGAAAATGAAGATGGAAAAGCACTGATTGTATAAGGGCGTATTCCCTCAATTGTTATGTTGGTCGACGTGTTTTCAAACATTCTTAATTTCTTCATTTTACTGCTTATTCAAGTTCGGATTGTTAAAGCTGAAAATAGTATCACATTTTTGACAATCCGCATATGCAGCAGATTAAACACAAAATTTGAATGACCTTAATTCACCCTTGTTAAATGAGCTATATTAATTTCAAAGAAATATCTACATATTATATTCAATAACGCAAACATACTTTTTTAGAAATTTCCAATAAAGCGTATTACATCCTTAAAACCACTAAAGTATGTAGTAATAAAATAGACATTTTAAAAATTACTATTTGCTTCCTAACAACAGCATATTCACAGTAATACTTATAGATAGATTCATGCAATTCAACGGAGTAAGCTCATCCACAAAATGCTCAGATCCGATTTGAATTCTGAGGGGACGACAAGATTTGTAGAACCTATGCTCCCACTTTTGTTCTCGTCTGGAAACCCAGTGCATCGATAACACATAATTTGCAAAGGCTTCTTCGATGACCGGTAAATCTGCGACATTCCTCCCAGCAATACCATCATCCCAAAAACGGCATCTCCAAATAGCATCAGCATTAAACAAGATGTAACTGTTGTCTTGCTCCTCACCAAAGTTGTTAGGGAGAAAGCGCATGTTAAAATTATTGCATTGATAAGTACCGGAACAAAATTAGCTCTTTGAAAGTCATTCAGCATTTCAACCAATAGCTGAAGATTTCTGAAAATGTGTGACCTTCGATAAATTGAAGCTTCCCGGGTTTTGAATCCTTTTTCAAAACAGAGTTCACGAAACCTGAAATAATGAAGAAGTTTTTGATTCAAAACTGATGCAAAGAAAACTTGATGTGAGATTCGGTAGTTTGTCTTACATATTGATTCCATCAAGTAATGTGAGTATAGCCAATTAATGAATTATTGACACAACAATTGCAGCCACTTCAGTAGCCATTTCCCGGAGGCAAAAGTTACACAAGAACACAATCGCTTTTGTTGACAAGGTAATCGCGTTACAGACGACGCTCGTTTCTGATCCATTTAGATTAGGAATTAACCAATATCCAACTAAAGTTTCCCTCTGAGGTGAGTTCCAATGAAGTCCAAATACAAGTCCAACTGGAAAAATTGTAATAGACACGTATGCTCCATGGGCAAACAGAATCAGCAATCGTTCCAAGTTTGATCTTTCCATCATCGTTTTTCGTCTCTTCTGATACAACTTGACAAATTGGATGAGACCATTCAGAAAGGCTGCTATTTCGGAAGCCTTTACTCGACAAATGTATAGATGACTCGTAACCGTAACATGAATTAAGACAGATAACAAAGTTAGCGTCTTCTGAGAATTGTCCGTGTTGGTTTGTATCATGCCATTTGTCGTTTTGTGAAGCCCTTGAGCAATTAGGATTAAAGTGAATACTGCTGCCAAATTGGACTTAAGTTTGAGAGTTCGTTTAGTTTTAGGGTCTAGTTTTGGCCGTAAAATTTTCCTGTAATATGTGGGATTTGCTGGAGTAAACCATTCTAATGGGACTGATTGAAATAACCATCCGGAAATTATTCTGGTATTCCCAAACAATTTCAATATTTCTGTCATCTTAGCAACTGAGACTCAACGTCAGATTTGGCGAAAGAAAATTGTGATAAGACATAAATATAACCTAGCTCAAGACTTAAAATTTGCTTGGGATTTCAACTATATAAAACGACTGATTTGTCCGAATTTCAAATAAGAAATGCCTATACCTCTTTTAGCTATAATCCTGATTACATCCAAAGCGGAAAATGAAGGTGTGGAAGAGCTTGTAATAAAATATACAATATTTCACGTCTGTCATCACCTTCAATACTTTCCGATATGCTGATATGTGTCTTTAATATTTATAAGAGCATCAATTGTTAAAGCATCGTATTTGGAATTATGAAATATACTTTTCAATAAGTAGGACTCGTTAATTATCAACTAGACCATATCTGGCATAATAGAAGATTTCTGATAATTTTGATATCGTGGTAACGTAATATTTTATGTGGACATCGGACGCTTGATTCGTCATATGAGAATAGTTTTGAACATTTACTTTGCCATCGCATTTCATGACAATAAGTTTGCCCACGCGTTTTTTTAGAGCAATAGGCAACGATGAGACATAAAAGTTTCATAATTATTGTGAAGGCTTTCAGGTATGGCGTATCTAGACATATAATTTTAAATACTGAAGTCCCTACCACATTTAATGTGACACATGTCGATCACCTGATTCGAGTTTAGTAGGGAAGTGCCACTCCGTTGGCTGAAATAGATAGAAAAAAAGTGTCCACCTACGTGTCAGCAGCTTTCAAAATCGGAAATTTTATGGTGAAAGCAATTCGGTGACTCAATCTTTTATTAATTTGCTATATGCCGAGTAAGTTTTTATTGCCTTAAATTAAAAACGATGGTGAATAGGAATCCTGATGTAATATGTAAAATGTGAGAATGAATTTACAAATATCATGGATAAAACAACTGAATACTTTATAAATTATAAAAATTATGAGGCATGGAGTGAGAAACTCAGATGTGAACTTCTGATTTCCTTCTTATATCGGCTAAAATTTTATGGAGATGATATAAAAACTTGATTAAGCTTTCAATACGACTTCTCCATACATTTTTTGTAAATACTTCAGTACGCTGCTGTCCCAAGTGAGATATGTCGAACACGTGATTCTATCCATAATTTGTCGGTGGAGAGCCAGAACTCGCTTGGAGATAAACTCAAAAATAATATTATTTCCACGTACAGTACTTGCGAATATTGAGAAATGACCACTACGCCTTTTAAACTAATACATTGCAAGGTGCTCAAACCATTCATAGCATTTTATCACTTTTCCTTTACAAAATCCCTTTCTGAATCATTAACAGATTAAGAACAACATATTTTGAATGATAATTTGAATTAAGTAATTCAGGTTTACAGTCAAACAAATGACTTGTCAATTTGGAGCAAGTAAGCCAATTATATGGTCTTGTTGTCCAATGTATCATATTATTTGATCTAAGACTTTGATTTTAACTGAAGGAAAAATAATGGAATTTTCAATCCAAGACGCCTGGTGGCATATTGCGAATCAGAAGTGTTAGTACCTAATTAAAAATTAATCTCATGCTTTATGCATGTAGGTATCGTATTAAAACTTGTTTTAGAATTCAGAAGCGTTTTAATCAGAAAAGGAAAATGCAAATATTCTTATATTTCAGTAGTATGATATGAGTATAGATTATGATGATATAGTAGTACCATTTTCACAATTGTTTGAGATTCTGGGAATACTCCAAGCTATTATCAAATATGTAATGAACGTGAGTGAAGATATCAATAAGCAAGTAAATAAATAGGATGAATAAGACTCCATCCCATCGGTAAAATCCATGATACAACAACAGGCAATGTAAATCCTGCACCCATTACCAATCCAATCCCATGTTTAAGTGGACATTTAGAAATTCTTTGTAAAACCTCCATTTGCATGTCTACATGAAAATCTAAATTACTAATGAAATAACATCAGCTTAAAAATTTAATCAAATTTAGTGCCACTTTTGGTGCTGAAATAACCATTAGAAAAGTTACAGTAAAGGATCTCGTCATCTCTACGCATGCCCATTCCATTATGAGGAACTACAGTGAAATTGTCACGCTTTTCATATTACACACAAACAAATTGCTTTGGAAAAATTGATAGAGTGGATCCAAACCTGCAGCCAAGAGAAAAATCGGTGTTCCAAATTCCAGGAATATTTCAAGAATGATGATGCAGTGTATTAAAATTCCTGCTAAATCCTGGTTGGAATTTTTAAGGAAAATAATGCTGATTTCTAATTTCAATTAAACGAAACAAATATGTTGATTGTCGCCAAGCGAAATGGAATTAGCTTTACAAAATCAGTTTCCATGAAAATTTTTGGTATGAGCTCTTCTGACGGACATAATTAGGAATCTGCTTAAATATTCTATTATCAGTTAGGATATCTATAATTTCTGGCATTTCTTCTGTTTCATATAGACAAACAATCTGTCTCCTTTTTTATCATTCAATGGTTGTTTCGGCTTTTTAAAATAATTTGAAAAAAAATTAATTTACCATTGTTCTTTAGACAATCAAGTTTTACAAAAAAATTTGAGTTACAAATTTTAATTGTTACATTGCAAAAAACGTTTTTGGCTGTTAGCCAACACATCGTTGGTGGTAGAAACGCTATTATATGAAGTTACACCGCTACAATATATAGTGTTTCATTTGTTCACGACAACTGCTCCACAATGTTTTACTGTTGTCGCGATGAATTTTCCAATTGAAAGAATTCGTAAAATTTTGTAAACTTCCCTATTCACTATTATCGCGGTTTACATTACAGTATTATTATGAGATTAACATTCCCACCCCTACGAAATAAAAGAGCCATCCATGATAATTGCATTTTTAATTAAATGATTCAATGAAATTTGAGTGATTTGTGATCCACAACTACAATTTTACAGAAAATATTTACATTTTTAGATTAAAATGAATTAAAGTTGATTCATAAATATATGCCTTAGTTATTTGGTTTTTTACTTCCTGATGAGCAATGATAAATACTCACATGCTTTCCCACTAAAAAATTGGCGATAAGGTAGAAGATATACTACACGAGGTTGGTATTCTGTCTTTTGTTTATGGGACACTAATTTTTTCCTGTTTCATCTGAATTGTATTAGATACTTAGACAAGAAACCCAATAATTAATAAATTTAAAACGGCTATTACAAATATGCATGATCTATTGCAAAACCACTAATCCACATTGAGCGTTTTACAAAAAGAGAAATTAAAAAGAGAAAGGCAAAGTTTTAGTACAGACAATGGAAGTTCTAAATTTAAAATTGCATATGAATTCGCTGCATGTAGTTTGATGTATCATGTAAAAACAAGGGAATCCTCAATCAACTCTAATCATGATGAAACCTGAGGCAGAGAATAAAGATGGAGAAGCACTGATAGTTTTGGGAGGCATTCTCTCATTTGTTATGTTAATCGACAGGATTTAATATCATGCATTCTTAATACCTTAATTTTACTGCTTATTTCAGTCCGGATTGTTAAAGCTCAAAATGATATAAAACTTTTAACAATCCATATTTAGAACAGATTGAAGAAAACACTTAAATGACCATAATTCACCTTTGTTTAATGAGCGCTGTTAATTTCTAAGAAATATCTACAATGTAAAATTTGACTTGTATGTTAGTACTCATGGATAGATGCAAGCAATTCAATGTAGTAAACTCATCCACGAAATTTTCAGACCCAATTAGAATTCTGAGTGGACCACAAGATTTGTAAAATCTCTGCTCCCACTTTTGTTCTATTCTGGAAACCAATCCACTAGAATGGTGACGCATAATTTGCAAATGCTTCTTGGATGACCGGTAAATCTGCGACATTCCTCCTAGCAATACCATCATCCGAAAAACGTCATCTCCAAATAGCATCAGCATTACGATTTACTGAAAGTTCCTAGAAAAGTAAGTTCCTATAAGTAATTTTGCTAGAAAAATATTTCAAGAATAGGAAAGTTCGTATACATACAAGATTCCTAGAATAGGTAAATTCTCATATATGCGTAATTCCTAGAAGCGTAAAATTTCTATACCTATACATTCTCAAAATGTGAATCCCCAGATTCATACTTCGTGTATGCAATTCAGAAATATTCTGACTTTGAAAAGAAATATAATATGGAAGGGAAATGGCAGTTCATTTTCAATAAAGAATCAATTCCTTGCTTGCTTGCATATGTAAAAAAATAAATTCATGTCAACTTTGAATCACAATTATGCATAAAAACATACAAATAATGTTTAAAAAATTTATTTCATGTTCATCAATCTAGTTGGTTGTAGAATTGAATATTAGTATGAGTTTCATTGTGACATAAAACCCAAATTAAATTTTTAAATTAAACCGTGTATTAAGGGAATAAAAATTTTTATTATGAAAAAGTATTTTGATGCGTTTTTCTCCAAAATTTCGTAAGTCTTCAATTTTAATTGAAGACCTAAAAT
>JAQIXX010007998.1:0-10163 GCA_034700605.1 Willowsia nigromaculata | reverse complement strand
GTAGGCACCTGCGGCCTCCGCATCCCCTACAAAAACTTTCTCGCACACTTGGACTGCGGACACAAGGCATCTGGAACAGATCGGCTGCCAACTCAGGTTCAGTTCAAGTTCAATCCAAAGATGAAGAATAGTTGTCCAAAGTGGTTGCCTTACTATATCCAGGCGTTCGATAACATCTATTACGTCATGATGCAGAGGGTGGGCGCCATCTTTTGGGTGTGGGTCTACAGCCAGTTGGGGAAGGAGGCGGATGACTTGGAGTATACGTATCACGCTTTCATCAAGCTCAAGCATCCCGAGAAAAGAGTGACCGTTTCTTGGCATGGACCTGTGTATCCGATTCGGACCCCATTTAAAACGATACAGTCGGAAGGGTACAGCTTTACTTTGCCCTCCTCACTGGTCAAAAACTTTGCAGGACAGGGTAGTCTCAACTTCAGTGTGGACATCAAGAAACTGCCAAGGAGGTCTCTGAAGGGGGTCAAGTTACCGGGGGATGGGGATTCGGAGACTGCAGTTGTGTCCAGCTCACTTCCAGCAGAGTACAATAGGCCGCCATCCTTCTATGAACCAAATAGCGTCCCACCCGGGGATATGCCTCCAGCGGAGTACCCTCCTCCCAGCCAGCAAGAGCAACAGGAAGGCATTCTGGATGAGAATGGGAATTCTCCTCAGAACCTCCAACTTTCATCATCGATCTTGCTACTGAATGAAAGCTCGAAACCTAAAGATGAATTATCAGAGATACAATGTCCTCAACTGCCATCCATTCCAAAGCGAAGGTCAGCTGCCATTGGAATACCCAGTTTCTCTTCGCCTTTTCTACCTCCCTCGCAAACATCCACTGTGACCTCTTTCCTGGACACAACCCCACCTCCAGCAGATATGCTCGACATGGTCACAACGAATGATGAGGCTGGAGATGATGACGATTTTGGAGACAAGATTTCTCCCTGTTTGGAGGAATCTTCTTGCGTGGACCTCCACAAAACTAGTTGTTCTTACTTTACCCCAAACTAAATCATTCGTCATTAACCTGAGCATTTGGCTTATACCACATTCTTTGTGATGTGCCTATACATAATAAACTCAAACTAAAATATAATAAGGATTTCAATCTAAATTCTTTCTGAAACCAGGTAAACCTTTGACCTCATAATGCAATGACATCTTTCCATTGATTTCTTGAGTCCAGTCAATGATGTGATGGGTTATAGTATAATATTACCTACATATTTGCAGTAAAAATGTATGATGATAACAACCCCATAAATCCCGACTTTATTAATTTTAAGCGTATGGCTACTTGTAGGGGCTTTGGTGTACTATTTATTTATGGCTGTTGGATTATTTCCAAGGGAGGTTGTTCTTTCAGTGGGTTAAAAAAAACTTCCAATTACTCCTACATAAGTATTTAGATTATGATGAAATGCAAAAGTTTCTGATTATGGATGTATTATTTATGTGCGCTTCATCCACATCAGTTTATGGTTCATAAAATATTATGTAGTTTGCGGCTGTGCCATTGAAGAAAATCATTTAACCAATTTAGTTTCACGTAATTATGAGCTTATCTATATATTTATTACCTGTGTAATACGCCGGCTTGACGGTTAGACTCTTATTGATGTAATGTCCATCTTCTGTCCATCGTGAGTTTGGCAATTAGTAGTTATTAAAACGAGTAAGCTTCTTATGCCAATTTTGTCATTTCCGTCCGTCCATCTGTCTGTCCAAATAATATTTATCTCTCGGTCCGAGTTTCTTATAAAGCAGGTTAAAATGGTTTTTCTAAGAGTATCGCTAAGATTTCAGTCGTGAACTTTTTTGTATAATCTCATAATTAGTTTGCAACGATGTATCAGCGTAGAAAATCTAAAATTTATCAAATTAATAAACCTTTGTGTAGATTTTTAGAACCTTTTTATTTTATGCAGAAAATTGGTTCACATGGTAATTTTGATGAGTGGATGCTACTCTAACTTATCAGTTAAGCCGAATTTTAATTTTTATGCTATTATGCTATAACAAAATTCTTTTTCTTAATCTGATTGATCATTGCCAGTTTGTTCAAACAAGGTTTCCCATCAATTGTAGCTCGCCTTACTCACAATATGTTAAATGTTTGATGATCTAGAAAGAAACTCTATTACCTGCCGGAACTACTTTAAGCATTTTGTTGTTGTAATTGTAAGGAATAAACTAATATTTATCATTCAAACAATGCTATAAATCAATTTACGATTCCGGAACAAAATGAGTCATATCATATTTTAAAATGCAAAACTGAGCATTATGAACGGGTGAAAATATTTGTGTAAGAAAAGTGACTTTGAGCCCTCAATGCTCCTCGAATTCTCTTGAATGAAATGAAAATGATTAATTGTTATGAGTCAGAATGAAAACTCCATTAACAGCTTTCAATGTTTTCCGCTGCGCTCTCTAATGAGAGTAGCCACTTAGCCAGTAGTGTTTTAGATGGTCTGGAAGGATTCAGATAATTTCCAGTGAGAAAAATGAGAAGAGAGCATCAACAACACAATGACGACTCCAGTTGAAATGAAAGTAGAGGAAAATGAAAAGAAAAAGTTCAATTTTGCAAAATATGTGGCAGCAGCGTCTAAAGTTCCAAGTCATATAGGTGATTACGTAGATTTAGAAACGATCCCTTGGATAGATCACTCTCTCATTCAAGATGGTCTTAAGTTTTACGATAAGTATTTTAGTGCGTTTCTAATTTCAAGTGCATTTACAATCTTGATAGAAGTAGCAGTTAAACCAATATCCGCTGTGTTTTTTCGTTCGGGGAGTCTCCACCATCCTGACCTTGCGTTTGAACGAGTAATACGAACCATTGCAGGAACCGACAAATTTTACAAGTTTCTTCATGAACCCAAACGGCTGAGAAAGCAGTTTGAACTTGTGAGAAAAATGCATGCAATTGGAAGCACGAAACGGACAAGTCTTTACCGAGAAGACCGCCCAATTACAGAAATCCTTAGATATGAATCTCAAGAGCTATGGAAAAAAGAACTTGTGGCTGCGCTTAAAAAGGAGATGGCATCAATGAAACTGAAAGGATCGTTGGAACCTGATGAGGAGGCCGTCATTGATAAGTACCTTGTGTGGAATCCATCCACTCCATTGAACCAACTTGATGTGGTGATTATGGCCCTTAAAAGTTTCGAATCCATGTGGAATTCTCCATCTCTTTTCGGAATCAAGAATCGGGACAAAGAACTGAAGGGGATTATCCACGTATGGGCAGTTTTCGCAAAATTATTGGGAATAAAGGACGAATTCAACATATTCATTAATTGGAATGCAAAGATGGGAGAAAAATTTGAAAATATTACGATTCGCAGTTACCAGACCATTGACGAAACGGTGATTACTATGCAAAATGCGCTTATCTCTGGAAAGCATGGAAAATATACGACGTACAAAGGCGTACTGTATGAAGCATTGAGAATGAACAATCTTATCAAAAATGGAGAGCGCCTTTGGTCAGTGATGAATTGGAAAGACAAATTGTGTGCTATCTTTCTGCGAATTTTTTTCTGGCTACTTGCCAATATTCCAGTGTTTATGTTGCTTACGAATTATGTATTACGACGGAAGATTCCGTGGGAGATGGAGAAGCATTCCACTAGGGTAGAGTTGAAAAGAAGGTAACAGTTTTATATGCACATTGAAAATAAAAGTAATGTAAATCATCGCCTGTTTCTTGGATCTAAGAGTAAAAACTTTTTATTGTAATAAAGCCTTTTGAAGTCAAAAGTAAAAACGCATATATTTTTCTACTATTTTATTACGCTGCAAAAGTATTGGAAGTTTTATTTGGACATTAAACGAGCCTCATACAAGGAAAATGGGACTCTCGTAGTCTGGTAACTACTCTGTACTGGAAGTAAAATGAGGATATAAATTTGAAGTGTATTCAAATTTTTAAACACAATAATTTGTTCAATTCTGCATATATCACTCCAGAAATGTTTGGTTTGGATAGATATTATTTTTTTCTCGCAGTCATATAATCACTCCCATGAGGTCTGAAGAAAGATTGCGACAATGATCCCAGTTTCAAGCTCTGCTTCAATGATAGCGATTATCTTAATTACGAGCATCATTATAGCCACAAATCATTTGACCAAAGCGCAATTCACTAATACTGACCCGGGAAAACCGATGCTGATTCGGGTGTTTGACAAGAGTTGCCAACACATTTATCCCAGCATTTATAAGTTCGGTTATGACGACAAGAAGCTCAACGAAACAATCATCTTCCGAAAGCCAGTCATACCAGAGTCCTACGTCGGCTATCCATGCAATGTGGAACTTTTCAATGAATACAAAAAGCAATTTATGATCCCTGGATTAAGGTGCCCGTTCACGAATAATTTGCAAGAGAGATTCAGAAAGTTCATTCAGGAGAAGTTGTGGACTCACTCACTGGTCCGGAAATGATGCGCAACAGTCTTCTCTTCCAGTACATTTGTTACTCCAACCAGTATGAATTTTGCAAGCCGGATGACACACTGAAGGCGATAGGCCGAAGTTGCAACGGTATATGCAGATGCATGGACAGGGTGCCACTAGACCTTGCCTATGCTTACCCAAAAGGATTCACAGAAAGTAAGCATTATCCGAAATTAAAAACCGAGAGTGACATTCGTTGTGGAGTTTTGGCTGGACGGCTATGCATCCCGAAATGGAGTCGAGATTGCAAAAAGGGGAGGAGCAGCACTTAAAACGCCCGTTGGGAGAGGAAGTATAGACCACAGGATTTCTATTTGAAGTGTGAGAACAATGCTGAATGTCACAATCAGCGGCGATTATGCGAATAAGCTGTGGGTCATGACTGCGACAACAATCGGGCCAACTTGCCCATTATTACTATTTTCAAGAAAGGTGCAATGGGATTTGTGATGATTGATGATCTTGCTGATTTTGGTGGAGGCTGCTCAACTTGTGATGAACATTTAGATGGAAATACTTTTTTATATTTTTAATATACTTCGTTACGTACTTTGTAGGTTACGTAAAATATGTATTGCAATATTTTTGTTCACTTCCTATAATAGATAATTAATAAAGTAATGACATGAAAAACGTCAGTGTAAAGAGCATGAATTTCAAACATTATTAAATCCTGATTCAGTTGCTACAGTCATAATTTTAGATTCATCAAAATTAAAATCTAAGTGTATCCAAAATTGTGAAATAAATTTTTGTATGAATCATATTGAAAATATCAGTTTGCCCCATCGCTCTTCCCTTCGAATTTCCTTTGCTTTGATTTTCAATTTTATCATGAGTCATGACTCATTTCTCCAGTGTTAAATTTAACTGATTTAAAGGCACAAATATGAACGATCCTTTTAAATTGAAGCTGTACCTTTTGACCATTTCCGTTGTGATTGCACTTCTTTCGTCTACTCATTACTACCTGAACTGGAAGCAAGGAGGAGGTGATGGTGATGACGCAAAGTTTGCATCATCTCCGTTTTATATTGCTCATGTATTTGATCCTGCTATTGGTGAGTATGGCGGTGAAAAATTAATATTGTTCATTTACTGGTTGATTTATTGTTCATTGCAAAACTAATTATAATTATTGGTTGATTTTTTTCATAAAGATGGGTATCGATTCACTTCATGGAACAGAGAGGAATGGATTGCGTGGCTGAGTCATCGTGAAACTCTTCACAAAAAGGCGAAAAGGGACCGAAGAGTTCCACTCAACCAAAAACCATTGAATTCTGTTCTAATTGCATCAGCACAAGAAGTACTGAATTCGTTTTACAGTCGGCAATATCCTGTAAGGAAATAACATTTTCATTTATTCCGCAAAAATTACTAATTCTAATACACTACTCATTTGACAGAAGATGCTATGGGGCTGTACTTATTTACTAAATTATTTCTTATTGCTTTGTATTTTCATCTAGTACAATCCAGGAAACTCAGATGACAACATGTACTGGAGTGAAAGTCTGTTTCACTCATTTGTGTTCGAAAGGAAAGGGACTGTGTATCGAGTTTTCAAGTGTCCACCAATGTACATTGCTGTTGCACTAGAAAATAGAATGCCAGTTCATATGCATGAACATTCAAAAAGACGCGAGAAAGGAAACTTTAAAGTGAAGGTGACAAAGGATTGTGTCGAAATAAATTAATTTATGAAAGGTTTTATGCAAGAGTAACATTATCAATTAGGATTAAGTGTATATGCATATTAAGGACACTATGATCACCAGTATTTATTGTTAAAATATAAGAAACATCAATAATACTTTAAAGTTTGTGCAATTTTATTTTTAGAAGTATAAATATTGCGTAAGCCTATTATTATATAAAGTAGCTTCTTCAACTTTCATGGTGGCAAATTTCTCCTTCCAGAGAGAACGAACGAAGTGTCAGTTGGCAAACAGCCATGAGAGTTATTCTTGAAATAATTGCAATCTAGTATTGAAAATAAAATATCACATTTTTTTACTGCAAACCTGCAAACTACCAAAATACATATACGTTATAAAGTATCATTTTACTTTGTATTAATTTTGAATGGCATGCACGATCGCTTGGTTTCGCCTACATTAAACTAGTACAAAGTTTCTGGTTATTTTTTATTGCAACATGAAAAGGTATAAAATTGGTTGGACGATAAGTAGCATTTTATTGCGTTAATAGAGTATATTTTGCAAAAAACAAACTTTGCCAATTATATAATTAATTGCCTCATAGAAAACTGGTTCTTCATCTTCTCATATCACATTCAGAAGCACCCAGCTTTAATAACTTTAGTCACGAGCAATCAAACTTGTCACTATGCTGTGCATAAAATTAAAACTGTCTTCTCCAGTCTGCTCTGCATTGCTAAATAATAATATTTTGTGGGCGTGTCTTTTCTTTTCTGCCAGACCGGTTCCCTTTGACTTTTCTCAAGCATTTTTTTACAAACACTTTACATTTGTACCCATAAAACAACTTGAGCTACAGAACTCTGTATTTGGAACTCACGAGACATCCACAAAATTGAAAAATTGCAATTCAAATGCCTGCTGTCTCCTCGTTCTTCGAGAGGAAAAAAATAATCAAAAATTGATACATAATGCTACACTATCACTGCTTATCACATCATGGACATGCATAATTTGACGGGTTATCTGTTCTCATAAACATTTCTTCGCATCAACACTTACGTATCGTGTGTTGAACTGGAATTGAATGATAAAAAAACATATAATTAGATGAATGAGAACTAGTAATTTTATGCAACTGGATTAGATGTACTTATCATGCGATGGAAAGAGGATACTAAAAAAATATTTGCTTTACAGGATGCTTGTAAGTTTTTTGTCTATGTAATATTCTTCGTATTCTTCTCGCAAGTTCCAAGATATGCACTTCAGATTGGCAGTGGCTTGCGACAGCTTCAGGTTTATGGTTTGATTTTGTGAAGTAGCCTTTCACAATGAAAACTTCATTTTCCAGTCGGTTTTTCTGGAATTTCCTAGAATTTTCAATCGCACTAGTTTTAATTCTTCATTGTGCATCATTTGCAGAATGTAAATTTCATAAGGGCACTGGTGAATGGACTCATGAGTTAGATTTGCATAGTGAAAGTGGAATCCGAATAAAATGGAAGAATTCACCTGTTGTTCCGGGTGAAAATGGGGTTAGATGGATTACAATGGAGGTCTCAGCGAGGGCTGAAGGTTATGTTGGCATAGGGTTTTCTCCCCATGGAGGCATGGCTGGAGCAGACATTGTTATTGGCTGGGTGGATTCAAACGGTGTTGGGCATTTGAAGGTAATGATCACTTGGATTGGAATTCAAAGCTATTCTTGGTTGTTAATTTTTGACGTTTTGTTAATATGTGTGATAATTTATGGGAAAAATGTATTCCAGGATTTTCACGCTTTTGCCAACACAAACCCGATCTTGGACCCTTCTCAAGACTATGAGCTACTTCACGCTTCTCAGAATCACGATGGGACAACAATCAGATTCCGAAGGAAATGGGAAACTTGTGATGATGAGCATGACATGAATATTGTTGTACGTTTGGACTGTGTAGATTTTAATGTACTATCTAAAAGTGGATATATAAATTGATTTGATTATGACAGTTCACTGTTTTTCTTTAAAAGAATGACACAATGAGATTGATCTGGGGATATAGTGACTCCGACCCGGTCATTGAAGGTGACATGATCTCCAACTTGAAATGGCATGGAGCAAACAACCGTGGGGTGAAGAGTGCCTTCATGATAGACAATGCTTTTGCCACGCAGTTTCCAGACGACAATGACCCATCAGTCAAGCACTGGGATATGATTATGGACGGGGTGAGATAATTAATTAAAGTATATTCAAATTTTAATACAGGTATCATTATAATTTCAAGAATGAATGAGATGATAACATGATCTTACAGAATTTAGTGGATGCAGAGCATACGACATACTTCTGCAAAATTATTAAGACACCTGAAAGCACAAGGCACAAAAAACATCAAATGATTGGTGTAAGGCTGTTAAATTTTTTTTATATCTTCAGTTTAGAATATTTTAAAAGTTAAAGTAAAATGAAATCGTAAAAAATATTCTTCAATCCAAAAAATAGTTCAAGCCAATCTTGACTCCTGAAAACGTGAAGAACGTTCACCATATAGCTTATTATGAGTGCATGATTCCACCGGAATATGGTAACACTGCAGATGTGTTCGAAAAGCACTTGAATAACAGAGGAGGACGATGCTACACTCCCAACATGCCGCCAGAGTGGGCCAAGCACTGTGTTACCCTGTTATTTGCTTGGGTGGTGGGCTCAGAAGGTTTGGAGTGACATACATATGCATATGATGAGAATCTGAATTTAAACTTGACAATTTTCTATAAAAATTGATTTTTATAATTTCAGGAGAGATGCTTCCCGATCACATTGGAAGTCCACTAGGAGAAGAACATGGCGGTGCATCGTACTTTATGCTGGAAATTCATTACGATAATCCGGAAATGAGAACATGTACATATTCATAGTGTCTATTCTGCCATATCATTTTTATTAGCAGTGAGGAATCTTATTAAAACGAACACATAATTTTTAGTCAGAGACAGTTCCGGTGTACGAATCTACTACACAGATAAGTTAAGACCAAATGATGCCAGCATGGGATTAATTGGATATAGGATTACCCCATTCATGCTTCTACCTCCAGAGCAGAAAAATTTTGTCACTTACGGCCTTTGTTCTTCAGAGTGTACTGAAAAGGTTCGTGATAGAGTATTGATATAATAAGTAATGAGCGTTTTAAAAATTAAAATTATTTTGATTCTATTAAGGCAATTCCAAAAGAAGGTATAAACGTCTTTATCACTCTGGTGCATGCGCATTTGAGTGGACGGAAAATTCGTTTGAGACACTTCAGAAACGGGAAGGAACTCCCTCGGGTAGCAGAGGTACATATCTCGAACTACTTGATTAAGGATAAGCAGCGAAGATCAAGCAAAGATAAAACATAACAAATATTTTATTCACGTACCTTTTTTCAGGACAACCACTATGACTTTAATTATCAACAAAGCCGACCAATGAAAAAAGAAGTCAAAATTCTTCCTGGAGATGAGCTAATGACAGAATGTGAATACGAAACTACAGATAACAACAGGATTGTGCTGGTAAAGTTCATGACATTTAAAAAAAAATTGTTGAATATGAAAACTTGAGTAATTTTATGGTAAATGCTAAATAGGGTGGGCTCTCAACACGGCAAGAAATGTGTCAGGTATTGTATTGTATCTTTATTTACGTCTTATTCAGTGACAATATATTGCTGATTTCCAACCATAAGACAGTAAAAAATGTGAACAGAAATTTCTATAAATTTCTAGGTTTGGTTCATGTATTATCCAAGAATTGACCTGATGCAGTGCACGAGTCAATCCGAGTTTCATGATTTTTTCAAAGCTCTTGGAATTGACAGAGTTAGCGGTTCGGTACTGCAGGCCATAAAAATGCCGTACAATCCAAATCTATGGTCTCCGTAAGTAGTTCTACCTAACTAAATGTTATTAAGTATGATTTACAAAGAACTATTGAAGCATCAAGTTGGTTTGGAAATTACGTAGGGAGGATCAAGCGTTTGAACCACCAG
>JAQIXX010007997.1:0-10165 GCA_034700605.1 Willowsia nigromaculata | reverse complement strand
CTTTAGAACTTATCCAAACCTTGAATTTTTTTTTGATCCTTGAATATTTTATGAGAACTCGTATATCTCTCAAATTTCAATTCTCTATAATCTGTAATTTTCAAATATCTCAAATTTTCTTCCGAATATTTCAAGTTTTCTTGAAAAATCTCAGATTTCTTTCAAGATATTTCTGATTTCATTCAAACTATCTAAATTTCATTTTTAATATCTCCGATTTCTTGCAAACTAGCTCCGATTTCTTTCACACTAGCTCCGATTTCTTTCAAAATAGCTCCGATATCTTTCAAAATATCTAAGATTATTTTCAAAATGTCATAAATTTTGTATAAAGCGACTCAAAGTTTCTTTCAAAATATCTCAGATTTCATCCAAAAGTTGCCACACTTCATTCAATTTCTCTCAGATTTTCTTCAAAATGTCTTAGTTTTGCTTCAAAATATCTTAGTTTTGCCTCAAAATATCTTAGTTTTGCTTCAAAATATCTTAGTTTTGCTTCAAAATATCTTAGTTTTGCTTCAAAATATCTTAGTTTTGCTTCAAAATGTGTCAGGTTTTCTTCAAAATGTATCAGATTTACTTGAAATGTCTTATTTTTCATGAAAAATGCTTCACCGAGCCTTAGAACTCCTTCAAAAACACAAAACTTGCATTTTGAAGCCCCAAAATGGGCAAAAACCCGGTTTAAAATCATCAAAATGCCATCAAAAACGACAAAAATTTTCCAAACTTGTAGAAAATGCCTGCTTTTTGCATAAAAACCAATTTTTTGCCCCCTCCGCGATCAAGGTTAGGAAAAACTACTGGTTCAATGCGCATCAGTCAACCCATTAAGTCATTTTTAGGAAAACAGAACCTGTTACCCCTTTGGATCATTGGTCCCCTACAAGCCAAAATGCGTTCGCAGCCTCTGCTACCCGACATATCATAAAAATGCCTTCTGATCTGCATAGCATTCTCTATGCTCATTCATCAGATTACCCCATTGCCCACCAGCCAATTTATGAAAAAGCGTAAATACTGCACTGCTCTACCTACTCAGGAATGAGTCGACAGTGGATTACAAGAGACACGATCACAGCTGAATGGCTATACAGACAGAAGAGAGAAGTTAATTGATCAACGGTAAAATATTCATCGACAGTTAAAATAGTTGTCAGTTAATTTTAAGTGGGTATCTTCCAACTGAATATTGCACGCTTTTTTAGTGGGACGACTGTGCTGAGAAGTTCGAGAGTCGTTGACCTAATTCAAGGTACGTGTTGCATTTGGAACCTGGGGAAATATTCAAGCTACTTTGTAGTTACTTTTGGGGAAGCTCTGACAAATAATTGAGGTTTTAATTGACTAATTTTGCTGTTTTGGTTTGTGTCCTGCAGAGAAGTTCTCGGGGTTAAGGAACTGACAGGTGACAAGGAAAAGTTAATTAATAGACTGATTATTCCGGGTGACCAGAGGCTTGCCCTGCTTTGACCAATAATTAAAAATAAAGAAAAGGAGTTGACATTCGATTTTTGGATGTAAGTTAAAAACAAAACTCATCCTCAGTTAAAATAGTTGTCACTTAATTTTGATTGGGTATCTTCCAACTGATTATTGCGAAGTTTATTTTGAAGGACGAGTGTGTGGGGAAGTTCGAGACTAGTGGGTTTAGTTCAGGTAGGTATTGCGTTTCGAACCTGTCATCTGTTCAGAAAGTTAACGCTAATTAGTTGGAAGAGATTTGACATATAATTTTGGTTTTAATTGGCTAATTATTTTGTTTTCACTTTGTGTCCTGTACAGAAGTTCTCGGGGTTAAAGAACTGACAAGGAAAAGTGAATCAATAGACTGATTATTCCGGGTGACCAGAGACTTGCCGTGCATCGACCAATAATTAAAAATAAAAGAAAGGAGCTGGCATTAGTTTGTTGGATGTAAGTGAAGCTTAAAGTACTAATTACTGTCCCTGTTGACTGTGACGAATCTCGAATCATTTATAATTGTTGAGGAGAAAATTGCAGATTTAATTTTGGGATGGTTCGATATTTTTCTATATTAGTTGCATTCTCTGACGTGGACGGCAGGATCGAGAAACATGTCGTTGAGCGGAGTTGGAGGTTCGGGAAGCGTGAATGACCGCCCTTCACATCTTCCCGAGGAGATTGGGAACAAAGACTGGGAGAAAACGCCCGTACTTGTTAAGAAGCACGTTTCCAGATTAAATTTCCTTGAGGAGTGCAAGAAGTATTGGAAAAATGAGGAGGCCAAACTGACAAAAAAGGTGGACGAATCGGAGGAAAGTTTGAAAGCAAGTCAGCTTTCAGTTACCAATCTGGAGTTGGAGGTGAAGAAATTGCAGGAGGGACAGGTAGTTATGGAGGCAACGGTCTCCGAACTGAAATCGAAGCTAGAGGGGAAGGAGGAAGAACAGCGGGTCAGTGAGGAAAACGCTGCAGAATTGAAGGTAAAATTGGAGGAATCGGAGAGAAACCGAGAAGCCTGTGAGAAGAAGATTTCAGAAATTCAGCGGGAGCTAGAGAAGTCTCAGAAAAAATGTGCTGCGTTCCAGTTGAAGTTGAAAAGTGTGGAATCTGCTCTGACAAAAATTGAGGTGGACAAAAGGGATGCTCTAAAGAAACTCGAAGAAGTCCGGAAGCAGAAGGCTTATCAAGCTGCAGAGTTGCAGTCGGAGATAACAACAATAAAATCGGATCTGTCAAAAATGGAGGGAGTACAAATGGAACTCGAAGGAGTCAGAGAACAGTTGAATGAAGAAGTGTCAAAATCTACCAAAATTATGAAAACTTCGAAGGAGGAGACGGAGAAATGGAAAACGAGAGCTAAGAAGTACAAGGCGGTCATTCGAAGCGTGAAAGTTTTAGAGTTTTCTGACGATGAACTGGATAAGGATGATGATATCTCACAAGCTCCAAACATTGACCAACCTCCACAAACCCCACCTCCGAACTCCTCTCCGACTCAAAATAGCGCCAACACCCAACCGGATCAATGCGGCATCCAAAACGCCAACAATAAGTCCGCTCAGAAGACTAATTTGAATGGAAGCACGGAGGGATTGAACGCACAAGACAAATTCATGAATTCAGAGCATGAAACAGAAAGTACGACCTCGGAAGGTGGCCACTCCATCCAAGACAACCTTAGTTCTAGCTCTTCTGAGGACTCTCCTCCATTTTCTCCGATTTGTTCCAACTCTAGCGTCATGGAAGGACCAATGGGCGACGCCAACTCTGAATCTGAAGAAAGTACTGGATTAAATGAAGATACAAGTAATATCAACCGTTCAAGAATTCTTCCAACTCCAGAAGCTCCTCTCAACCCATCACAAGCCGGAAGCTCCACTGAAAAGCGTACAAAGCGCCCATTTATGGGCTCAAAATGCCACAAGAGTTTCAAAAAGATGAAGGTGAGCGCCACCAGAGCCAATAATCCATTCCTGCGAGGACCAATCCAGCAATCCATGAATGTCAATTTTGCAGAGGAGCTCAAAATCAACTGCGATTTCTGTGGTGCCCTGTTTGACACCAATACTCAGCTCAATGATCACAAAAAGGCTATTCAGTAAGTACACTAATTACTAATTAAATTAATAATGAAGTCACCATATCCATTGTTTGAAGCTATTCCGTAATAATAATTTGTTTCAGTCTGTCTGCTTGGGTCACTCCTGGAGGGGAGAAGGGAACAGGGTCCACAGTGAATAATATGGCGTCACCCCAGACAACCTCATCTGCTCCTCCAGGTCAACGTAGTCACGGCTTGGATATCCAGGATCCTTCCGAACGTCTATGCCTTTGTGGAACGCGATTTACTACAAATGAGTACTTGGCTTTGCATCTTGACGCTCAATTGTTCGGGAAAATGTACGGTTGCATCTATTGTGACGACAAGTATAGTTATCTCAAAGAGATGAGACTCCACGTTAAGAATAGCCATACTGTTGAGAAGAAAGACGAAAGTTGCAAAGTGCGCTGTGGTCTCTGCCTGAAAATATTGTCGAACGGAAATTACGTCCGTAAACATTGCAACGTGTCTCACTTTAAACGCCAATAATTTTCTAACATTATTTCTCCAAATATCTGAATTTTTTATCTCTTAATGAATTTCATTTAATTGTAAATTAATTATCATTTTAATGTGGGATAAAATATGTTTACTCCATGCACCGGTCTGCAGATTCAAGATAATATTAATTTGCTAGATATGAATGTAATTGGTACATTATTGAATTAAATCTTTGTAAACCTAAAAAGGCAATTATCAATTACTTTGTTAGCATTTCTTTGTTCAGAATAGTTAAAATATAAAAATGTAAAAAAGGAATTTTTCTATTTGTGTAGAATTTACAAAATTTGTAGAAGCGTAAAGTTTTGTTTTGAATTCTGTCGAGTGATATCTGTAACTATTAATGAGGATGTCCTGATCTCATCGTTAAGTACTACTAAAATGAATTTGTATGTTAATTATTATCAAAGCTTACAAGTAATTCTAAAATAAAAAATGAACCGGTAATTAATTTAGTTCTGTATTGGATTTGGGTAATTGTAATTTAGAAGTAAGTGAATTTCTGTTGTCGTAATTATGAAGTTACAATTGGAATATTGTTAAAAAAATTGAATTGATTTGTAGAATAAAAACGGATATAAAATGCACACCAGATTCACAGACGCCTTATAATCAAACATTTCTTTAAACCTGTTGCATAAATACAGTACTTTACTAATATTTACTATTAATGGGAAAATTAAGAAAGCACTAGAATAAATTTTACCAAATAAATAAAAGGGATATAATGGAAAGTATCTCAACAATTAATTGTAAGGCGGTTGAGTTTTTGACGGGCATGGTGAAGGATCCAATGTAATCCAATTATAGGTATTATTTACCTAATGCCGATTAGTCATTAATAGGGCCACTCAAAAGCATAAAAAGCAGAAAAAGCACAATGACTTCGTAGAGTATGCGTTGCCATCTTTATAAGCTCTTGATAACACGACAAATGGATTACGTGAGAAAATTTCATATTTCCCCAGAAACTGATTAAGCGTAAATATCAGCGCAACAATATGTCAAAAATTGGTGAATTTTAAATCTGGGAGCTCATAGCAGCTCAAGAAGTGCGACTTACTCATAAGTGATACTTTTAGTTTCCATTTGTCTGGACCAAACTCATTGAAGTATATCTTAAGCGATATGCTAATGTTAAGCAATAATAATGAAAAATGGCTAGGAGCTTGGCTTATTGTTAGTATGGCTTATTTTGCGATTTACTTTCATGTCATTTTTCATGTTTTCAAGATTCCTTTACAGTAACATGCATGGTAACTAATTAAAAAACATCATATTTTCGTTTTTGATAGTCGAGAAACGTATTTCTTACCATTACACATTGTAAGCTGAAATATGATTTGGTTCCCTACCTTTCATTTTACATACATGTAGGCTGAGAGTCAGGCTCCCCTTCTCCTATCGCCTTTAATTTCAGGTTAGCCAATTATAACTCAAAAATTCGGACCAGCCAATTATTACTCAAAAATTCTAACTAGTCAACAATCTGTCAAAGATTCTGGGTAGCCAGCTTTCACTCAAAAATTTCTGGCTTGCCAGCTTTCACTCAAAAATTTCTGGCTTGCCAGCTTTCACTCAAAAATTTCTGGCTTGCCAGCTTTCACTCTAAAATTCTGACTAAACCAACTACCACTCGAAAATTCAGGCCAGCCAACTTTTACTCAACAATTCTGGTAAGAGAACTTTCACTCAAAAAATCAGGCTTGCCACCTTTTACTCAAAATTCAGGCTAGCCAATTATTACTCAAAAACTCCAGCTAGGTAACTTTCACTAAAAAATTCTGGCTATTCATTTATCACTCGAAAATTTAGGCTACCCAACTTTTACTCACAAATTCAGTCTTGCCCACATTCACTAAAAAATTCTGGCTAGCCAACAATTACTCAAAAAATTCTGGCTAGCTAACTTTCACTCGAAAATTCAGGGTAGCCAATTATTACTAAAAAATTCTGGCTAGCCCACATTCACTAAAAAATTCTGGTCAGCCAACTTGGCGGACTCTCTTCTTGGTGAGCATCAAGGAGATCCAAAAAGACGCCAGAGGCAGGGATATGTCGATTTACCTGGGAAGCTCCAATTCTCCTGTGAACCCTGCGGTATCCGGTTTGACACCATTAATAAGCTCAGTGCTCACAAAAAGGCTATTCAGTAAGTACACTAATTACTAATTAAATAAGTAATGAAGCCACTTTCAATTGGTTTAAGTTATTCTCTAGTATTTGTAATTTAATTCAGTCCTGCTGACTCGGTCGCCGCGCCGGAACGGCGAAGGGAACCAAGTCCAAAGCAAATAATATGGCGTCATCTCAGAAAAGGTTACCTGCTCGTCAAAGTCAACGTCAGGAGAAGGTTCTCAATCGGACTCGCAAACTACCCCAACGTTTTTTCAACAGTTATTCATATTTTATATGAGTGAATTTTTGGTAGTTTATTGAAGCTCACTAAAGTGTTAATTGGAATTTTCTGGGTGGGATAAAGTATGGAAAATTCCTGACTCTGTTTAGAATCAAAACAGTAATATTTTCCTAAGCATTAAGTGAGCGTAATTGTGACATCATTGGAATAATTTTCTTTAAATCTAAATAGCTTTGAACAGTTACTTCTTTAGCATTTCAGAGTTTGAAATACTTTTAAAATGTATCCTATTTTTGTACAAACTGCAAATGTAAGCTTACGTATCAAATTCTGTCGAGTAAATCTGTAACTATTAGTGAGGATGCTCTCATCTCATCAATAATTATTAGTTTGGTGAATTCAAATGTTAATTGTTACAAATTACAAGTTTCTGTTAAATAAAATAATAAACCGGTAAATATTTTAGTTGCTAATCTTATAAGAATAATTGTAATTTGGGAGTGGGTGAATTTCTATTGTCGTAATTATGAAATTAATATTTGAATATTGTAAAAGGTTGAATTGATTACTAAAAAATACATATAACGGATAAAAATGAACACGAGATTTACACACGGCTTGTATTCAAATTTTCAAATACTTCGTTATAGCTATTGGTTAAATACTACTAATGTTTTACTATTTGGGAAACTAGGAGAGCCGTGTAATATATTTCATGAAGTAAGTGGTCGTTGATTCATAGCAACCTCCTAAATCAAAAAGTGGATAGTTGGTCATTCTCCTGAATCATCAAAAAAACGAATGTAACAAGGGCGTATATCACAAAAATGGTTTTTTGAGTAAATCATGAAATAGAACTGAGATCCTGTTTGGAAGACTTTCGTTTTTCTAATTTTCTGATTTTATCGACGTGCTTAAGTTTCAAATCGTTTCCGAATTAATGAAAGCGAACTTTTTTAAAGAATATTGACACAATTCAATATGACAAAACTATTACACTTCATTTTTTATTCTAAATTTATAAGTCGACTCAGAATACTCTACTAGCATTCATTATCTCATTGCAGCTGAAGTTTTGCTCCAACATATGCAACCAGCATATCAAAATGACTGCATTGATCAATTAATTAAGTTTAAAACACAAGATTTTCCGCAATGTTTTGCTGAGAGTTTACGTTATTCAACATTGAATCTATAAAATAAACTGAACCGTTTTTACTATAAATTTTCGTACTTATATGTATAATAACTATAAATCATCTTCAATAGGATACTTCCAAAAGACAACTAAACAGGAATTTTTTAAAGGTCGGGACCTGGAAATTTTTGAGAGATATTTTGAACACCGGGAAGAAAATCTTTTTCCACCAGCGATTCGGGAAAGTCACTTTCAAATGTGTTCGTACTGGTCAATATTGGAGTACGTTTTTAATCAATGGTTATAAATTTCCGCATAAGCAACGTGAACCTATATGATTCGGAGGTATTTGAAAATCACAAATATTGATATTTTTTAGTAGTGTTTATTTTTTGATGTCCCTGCAAAGTCTAATCTTGGAAACTGGAAAATTGATTGTGCATTACAGTTATGTTTTGCTGCTTTAACATGCGTTTTGATTTGCTATATTTCCAAGATTTTTATTTGTATTTTACATTTGCATTCATTTTGAATTAAAGCTGTATTATATTTGTTTTAAATTTACTTTACTCGTATTGTTATTGTATTGAAGGAAACAAATTTGCACTACTTATACCAATTTTTACGGTATTTGCATGAAAAGTCGCCAAAATTGGGCATAAAGTAGTACAAATTTTCGCCGATTTTTACGCTGTTTGCATGAAAAATCGAAAAAAACATGACAAATTTTGCCAATTCTATTAAATACGCACATTCATAAGGATTTAATTTTTATATATAAATTATAAAAACTATTGATGCACTAATGGTTTCTGTGGTTTTGGCTGTTGGTTGCTGGAATCACAACAATACATCTTCATGATTTGGACAATCAATTTTTGAAGTTGAAAGAAAACATGCGCTGTCAATTGTTGTAATAAAGTGTGATAATACATAAAGATATTCCATACCCCGAATATTTTGTAACTTTATTTATATAAAGACACCCGAAAAGTGTCATGGAAAACGCTAGAGATTCATCTCATCTTCTGGAGAAATCCAAAAGGCTATTTGAGCATGAGCTAGTTTTGCGTGTAGTAATACCACAATTCGCTACAAAAATCGACCAATTCTATCATTGTTTTGTATTTCAGACTTAGGGTTTCCAAAATTTCAATTATGTGTAGGTAGGCTTTGTGAACTTTACGGATCAAATCCGTGCTTAGGACTGCATGGATCAGTCGTAAGTATTAATCCGTTTTTGAGCTTGAAGCCAAATTTCGAAATGACGTGAAATGATGGAATCGCATGACAAACATTTAAGCCTTCCTTATTTTTTAAAAATAATTTGGAAGGACAATCTGCTGAATTCAGTAGCGTTACAGGATCCGGGTTAGTCATTATGTCAAAGCGTTTAAATTATCATAAGTAATAGCTAGTAACCTAATACATACTACATACTTATTACGTCCTATCTACTTAATACCTACTATGTACTTAATACCTACTATGTACTTAATACCTACTATGTACTTAATACCTACTATGTACTTAATACCTACTATGTACATGCAATGAGCGCCAAACAACCACTTTTGGTGTGCTCAAGTACCAAATTTGGTGACACCAACTTTGGGTTTGCTGAGTACCAAAGTTGGTACTGATAATAATTGCGGTAAAACGAACGTTATCATTAAAATATCGAGCCTATGAGAAAACAAATTGTCTGTCTGTCCATTTTGGAGTTTTTCATAACCCGAATTTTTGGTTTGAAACGATTTGGAGGTCAAGTGCATATGAACCATGTCGTTATCTTTATAACATTTAAAGAAAGTAACCAGTAATTAAATAACTTGTAAATGATAAGACTAGTGACATGTTTATCACGCTAAGATTGCGCAAATAAAGATTTCTATTGGTTTTCATTCCCTTTAGTGCTCATGAATGAACTATAAAACGGTAGTCGTACGGTTGACGAGATTTACGCTGCGCAAAATTAAATCTAGTATATCGCAAGGATTAAGAAAACACTCCAAAGTAAATAAAAAAGGTTGAAACCGTTTTCAATAGCCTCAGAGCTGACTTGAAAAATTATTAGTCATCAAAGAAATCAAAGTGCAGACAAATGCTCTTTATCTTCGCTCCTGTATTCTATCCGTTTTTACTTTCTACTAAATTTGCACTAAACTAGTTCATCTGAAAGATTTGTATGTTAAGAGAGTTTTCCACGATGAATTTTTGTGTATTGTGTATCATCACATGCAAAATTGCATGCTCCTTCTATTAGTGGCATCCAATTTATGGTCAACCTATTTTTGTTCACGAAAAACCTAAAATAAGGTGTGAAATATCAAAACTGGTGGCACTGATACCGAAACTGAGAGCCTAAATTCCATGAAAAAACTGTTAAAAAACTTAAAAGTACCAACTTTGGTACCCGGTGGAACCAAAGTCGGAAGTACCAAATTTGGTACTTGGGCACACCAAAAGTGGTTGTTTGGCGCTCACTGACCTAATACCTAGTATATATCTACCCCGTCACCTCATAAAAATGCCTTCTGATCTGCATAGCATTCTCTATGCTCATTCATCAGATTACCCCATTGCCCACCAGCCAATT
>JAQIXX010007996.1:0-10165 GCA_034700605.1 Willowsia nigromaculata | reverse complement strand
TAGAATTTAAGTTCAGACCTCATCCGGCTTATCCGGGGAAAGTAGTTTTCAAAAGAATTCCTCTTGTATCCTCTTAATTTTCCCATTGACAACAAATTTTTAAAATCCTGTACTAAAACAAAACTCAACTGTGCCAAAACTGGCTCAAGACAATAAGAAATATAGTCTGAAAATAAAGATTAATTTGATCTAACGAAAATGAGAGCCAAAATGTTGTCCTTTACCTCATTGCTTGATTTAAATAATGAACAACAATCCGGAAAGGAGACCATGCAGTAGTACGCTAGCTTTTTCGGAATATTACGAGTTGGACAGCGAGTTGCCTTTACACGATAACGGTATTCCACTGTTTGATCCTGGTCTAAGCGCAGCGATGGAACTTGACCCAGGAGTAAACTATAAAGATAGATCGTGCACACCATTTATAAAACCTGGAGGCGTCCTTGATCGCTATCATGTCATTGGGTTCAGCACACCAGTTTGTGAAGACGAGAGCTATGGCACTCGAAGAGCTTACTATAATGACTGTCTATTTTGGCGAATGATTGGACAAACGTTCTTTACATTCATCTTGATAATTGCCATATTTGTTGCCATTTATTTCGCATTTTTTGAAAAGCATTGATCATCAACTGTGTGAGTCTTCATGTAAGTATTGCTCATTGATGGTTATTATTACAGCATAACACGCTTATTCATAAAATAACTTAAATAGTTAACAAAAATAGAGATCGATAAATATTGCGCCTAACATAGCACACGTTTAAAATTGTTACTACTACTATATAGTAATGTTATTGTTATATTTTTTAAATTACGTTTTAGTATTTGACGGAACAGCACGTTTTGACTAAAGCTGACGGGTTTTGAGAAAACGTTGACCTGAATACACAGAATGAACAGACAAATGATGTGATCAAGATCGAAATTTTCGGTACAATTTCATTGGATTTAGGAGGCCGACAGCTAGAAGGCCAAGCCCAATTCCAGCTCGCCATGAAACGACATCATCCAGGGATTCAAGCTCTGCTAACGCAGATCCTGATCAATCAACATATCAATGTGGTAATTAATTGTTCACTTTGGATCAAATAAGTGAATTCAAAGTTTGTTGGACGACAATTTTGAGATGTGCTTACCAGCGTTGCAAGTAAGAAAATTGTAAGGAGCTAGTCCCACTAGTACCGAAAGGAAAAAGCTCCTCAGTGGCACTCCTACTTGAGGGGATGCCATATTTATTAGCCAATTTGGAGTCATCGGGAATATCCTCAGACTGAGTAGATATTTAAACAAGTCCTTGTCATTGTCTTTCTTTTCTATCTGAAACAAATAACAATGAATAATTTTTATATCCTGTTGTGTTAAATACGTTGCAGCTATATGTAGACCAATTTATTTGTTTAGGGTTCTTTATTATTTGAATATTTCATACCATCGATCGAAAGTACTCAATCCGTTGTGGTGCAAATTTTTGTAAAATTGCTCGTCCAAAATTCTTCGAAAGAAGATAACAACTAGAGGCTCCACAAGCGGAGAGAAAGCAGCACAACAGAAAGCCTTTGGTCACTCCAAATAACGCTCCACTGAGCAAATTCATGAAGACTGATCCCGGTATTGCGAAAGATTGTTTGTACAAGTAGGCGGATGAGAAGAAAACTAAAGTGTAACCCACCCTATTAGTAACGTACTCGTCCAACACATGACGCAGTTGTTGGAGTTGGTCCAAGTCCCTCGGAAATGAAATACGTTCCTAAATTGAAAATAAAAAACAGTTTTTTCAACTTTAATAGTTTTAACATGCAGTGATTAGTAATAAACAACTAGTAGCCTAGAATCATGTTTAATTAACTTACATCTGGTCCGCTCATATTATAAAGAATATACAACCAACAAGAAGCTGCGCACAAAATTGTAGCAAGGGCCAAAACGCTCTGAACCAAACCCAGTGCCATTGTCACCTTTCTAGATTTCCAAACTCTTGAAAACTTTAACTAGACTTTAAAGTAAAAGCCTATATACATCTACTTTCACCTAAAACCATTGACTATAAATGGCAAGTACACAGCAACTAACTAGATGCTTATCTACTCTCTACTGTTCATCTGGAATGTTAAGTTCGTTATTGTTGACTATCACAGACATTTGATGAAAGAACATTCACAGCGCTTGGTTGTTCCGCATAAAATACTAAATATTTTGTATATTTATTTCACTACCTTCAAAAACAAATGGAATGAAAACTAAAACTACAGATTTCTTCACAAGGGAAGGGAACACAAGAAAGGTAACGTTAGTTGTAAAACATTAAATGGTAAATGGAGTGAAACGTTTTGGTTTTCTGGGAGAAACTAAAAGGAAAGTGTGGTGCAAACGAGGCGAGAAAATCTATTGATCTACTTTCTCATGAAAAAAAAAATGTTTTTGTCAAGTCAAAAGTTTGATTGTACTTGGACTGACTGGTGTATGGATGGAATGAAAACAAACCTCATCTGTCTGTATGTCATCTACTTTTGCTGTTTCAAAGCAAGAGGAAGTATGCATGATGGACATTACATGTTTTTTTCTGACTAGACTGAAGTATGAAGTGAACACACATTGAGGACGCTTTTCATGAAATGTTTTTTTCCATTGTTCTTTCTTGGAGAAAAAATGCATGAATCGGTTCAAGTCGCCTTTCAATAGGTCTTGCTTTCACCGTGCGTCAAAGAAGTTTCATGAAAAATTTAATGGAAATCAATATTAGTGTTGATTTCAGTTTCTTGAAAGTTCCCTACATGATAATAAGCTAAAGAGGGACATATGCGCTGCATTGCATGGCTTGAGTACATATTGATGTGAATATGGAATAATATTTTAAAGTATCATGTCAAAAGCTACTAAATAATTAAATGATCTTAAATGAAACTGAAACGTTGTCATCACTTATCTTTTCCTACTCTATTGTATAATTACAGGTGGTGCTCATTAATTGTACAGGTGGCAAATTATGCAGCTTTCTAAATGTGTGCTTGTCACACACAATCAAATCATAATGAACTTGTATAATTACTTACCTATGCATTTATTTGCGCATAATATCACCATCTAGCAAAAATGATTGCCATGATGAGGTAGCACAGCACATTTTATTATGCATATTGTGTAAGGTTTAATTGTTAAAATCGGTTTTTCAAAGTAAAGTACATCGCGAAGTTGCTTGAAGCTTTAAAATTTTCACAGAGAACGGAAACGTGTAGTTGCATCTTCAGAATTATGTTAGTTTAAAAATGCATAATTTAATTACGCGCTGCAAGTAGGTTTTAGTGGCTTTAGTCATGTCGAAGTAAATTCATTTAGAACAAACCTCTTTCCTCAAGAACTCAGCAGGAAGAGTGCTGCACAGTCTAAACCGTTTCGTATGCAATTTATTGCATTGTTGTAAGCAATTCCGCTTTCCATGCGACTTTATTTGCTGCTGAAAGGAAAAGAATTTGCTTGTTTTATTATTGCCTCGCTGTCTTGTAACTTCGAATTCCAATTTCCAATTTAGAGATGAATGCGAATGTTTATGTAATACTAGAGCTATTATGATAGTTATGAAATAAGTTATATGAATCTTATTTTGGTGTTGAATTGCAATTGTGATCCGCAATCCGTAAATTTCTTTTAAATATTGTGCATGGTGAAACCCACACCTACGCACGTAGACGCACCTGTAATATTGCTTTATACATTTTTTCTTCCGGTATTCATCTTGCCATTTGATTGAAGATACAATGCATTCATTCATTTTAGAGATGGACAGTTAAAGCTGCAATAGTTTGCATTGCAGAGACGAGAACATAGGAAAATTAAAATCAAGATTTGTCGAGGGTGCAGCCTCACAACAATGCAAAATTGACATGTAAGATTTTGGTTATGGTTGCAGTTGCGCAGCCGAGCGGAGAGATATGTCATTAAGAAATAAATGATGAAGATGATAAAAACTTGTGCGCATCTAGATTTATTGTGCTGTCGCACTTTTTGCTAAATAACAACATTTAATTATTATGATGTGAACACTAAATGCGTGAGAAATTTGGTTTTGCAAATATTATAGACACATTATACTTGACTAACTTGACATATACAAGAGCAAGGGAAACGAAAAAGGCTGTTGAAAGGCAATACAACCGTCGTGTTACTTACTTTGGGATATACCTATGTATTTTAGCCATCAAGTTTTTCTTTCACTATATTGCCTACAGTTAAAAGTAGTGTCACTCTTTAGTTCTTTCAGAGTTTCTTGTCTTAATTTGAATTGCTACAAACAAACGCATTGGGTACTGTAAACGTCAAGAAAGAAAGGCATATTTTCGTCTTCAATTGTGCGGAACACTCAACCGGAAATAAAACTTATAAATTGATTCAGTCAATCGTATAAAAAATGTATGTAGGGATATATAAATCGCAAAAAAATTCTCTAATTGCCCCTAATACAAATTGTTGAAAGAGTGTACCTACAAGCTCATAGATTAACATCACTTAACTATAATTCATGCTTTTGTACTTTGAATGACGGTCACTCTCAGGAGGAAGTGCAACTCTAACCACTAGATAACCTTTGAGGTTAATCAGTTTACAGAAAACATTTTATTTCATATTTTTTGAAATTCTGTTTACAAGTTTGTAGGAATAATTCATATCTAGTAATAATACAAAATATGTCTCAGTCAAGTGGCATTCCTCATTACTCATCTTCATCATTGCCCGACTAAAGTCAAAGCGAACATTTGAGTTCACAAGCACGTATCAGGTCTTCAATTTGACACGCTTCAAAAAATTTCAAAAAAAATGAAGAAGCGTATGATTATATTCATGATAATCGTTCGGTAGTCTTGAGTAGAGGATCGACATGTAACAAACAGCACTACCGTATATAGAGTTACTACTTTACTACTACAAATTCTTCTCTGATTTATATAAACTGACATGAAGTTGATGAGGTTCATGAATGATCATAAAATTATGAATAATAAGAATGATTTATAAACATTGGCGATGCGAAATGCATACTAAAAGTAGCATGAAAGAAATAAGTGAGCACGTGAACGCGATGACCAGGAATGGGAATAGAAGAACCATAATATTGTGAATTTTTTGTTACGAATCCCTCCAAAGTCTTCAGATGAAAAGTCATTTCCTCATTTTTGCTTATTCGCATGATTTTTTCTAAAACCATCTCACTTTCCTTTGACGTTTGTGACTAAAAATAAAACCATAATGCTCCATTGTTTCCTTTGATAATTTGGATATTTTTTGCTTGAAATTCGTTGCAGTGCAAGCTAACAACTCGAAAGCAGTTCTATTTTCTCACATCATACTTAACATACGATTTACTCAGAATAATATTTTAGTTAGATCGATTTTGTTTTCATCAGAAATGAAAAGTGATGTGTGGTGTTGTTACTGCTGCAATTGCCTTCTTCTTCTTCAGCTTAATGTAATAGAGCGTTAGCATTATTGTTTGTCTTTGCTCTGATTGAGGTAAAAGTTATCTTTGATGAAAAAGCCAATCTTTTACATGACTTTAGTTTGCGGTCATGTGGTCCAGTTTAGAAAAATGCTACCATAATAGGCTACGTCTTCTCATGCTGCCTTTTGATTTAAGTTTTCGATTCAATATTTTTTTTTACATACAAATGCATCAACATCTACGTTTTCCACCTGTCATACTATCACAATGAAAATGAAATTGTCAACGTCCATTCCCCAAACGAAAGCAATTTTTAACTCTTCACTTCCTTTTTTATTTAAAATTCCATTAAAAGAAAGTAGTACCTATATATGTGTATGCCTATTCACAATAAAACTACAAAACAAGCTATTTTTGGACTTAAATTGAATTCATACAACACGATATTGATACATTGTATAATTACTAGTTTGCACAGTCACACTCATTCAAATTACATAAAAATCTCAAATCATAATAAAACTACTGCATAATAATGCACCATCAAAACTATTTTCCACTTTCATTTTCATTCAGTCATCCTCCCTCTCATCTCTTCATCATCATCGTCACAATGATAACAGTAACAGGTGCACTAGTAATTACCTAAAAAATTTAAACCATGACAGGGTTTTTATTTCTCGTATACCTTCAAATCTCCTTTGAGGACTGTATTTGGATCCTTCAATCGACATACGCTCTGGGTGCGAAAAAAATGAAACTCATACTGTCTAACAATCTCTCACGGTACATAATACGAAGCGCAGGTAAAAAGAAGCGTATCAAATTTCTTGCACCTACACGATTATATGGTCATTCACATAATACAATCAAAAAATGCCATTTACCATATATAGACCCTAATATGATAATCAACCACGAAGCCTGTAGTCTTAATATACATAGACTACTCTGGCTAATAATAAAACATTACAATAAATGCGGTAACAATTAATAATCGTGCGTAGAGCGTAACATCAGAGATTTTAAAAATTGAATAAACTCTACCACACTTTTTCATTTTGTAAGTCATCCATTCGATTATCAGTATTTCAGTACAATTTAGTAGCACCACTACTATGTAGTGTGGCTTAGATTGTCCAAACTTGTCATGTTAGACTATTCATCATTCATCTTTTATACTTTGGTAAATGTAAATAGTATGTACATACATCATGATACATCATGATTTTTTGGCCAAGAAGTGACGCTTACTATAATATGCACTTGTGCCATTGATTATTAATGCCACTCCTGTCCTGTCATCTTCCTACGTCACTATACTATCACTGTTGGCATATTGCATGCTCAGGGCACATTTCTTCTTGACGAGATTTTCACTTAAAACTGATTTCCTTCCTGTCTCCTCCTCTTTACCATTACAGATCTCAATAGCACTTATTACGTACATTTCATCTATTTTTCTTAACTCATCTTACATTACATTTTACATCACAACACAATTTGACACTTACTTTTGTTAGGCAGTGTTTAATTTTGAAATTTTTATTATTATTTGATTCTGCCATGTTTGATGTTTGTAATCTTATTAAAATGAGGTACTCTCTATCTATCTATCCATTAGAATATGCGAAAGCGAAATATTACGAACACTGACCAGAAGACCAAAATTGTGAAAATTAAAATAGAATTGGTGGTAAAAATAGGGAATAGAAAGATGAAAGATGCATCAATCCACATAGTCAGCGAACAATGCATACAACAAAAAAATTTGCATATCCTACATAATCGTCAAGAATTCACAGCTACCTTAGATTAGTATCCTTTGTTTGCTGCCATCACTCAACACTCATCATATACTATCATCATTATTATTGCATTCCCAAAATTGATCACTGAACAAACGATGCGTGTAATAATAATAATATTATAAAGTAATATCAAAGCTTATCATCGGATAGTGTGCAAAGTGCGAGCTCCTGCACAACACAAACAATTTTTATCTTCATCGTCATTTTTATCAAATATAGAAGTGTTCCTGTCCCTTTGACTGTCTATATAAGTAAGGAGCTCATTACCACTCTGTTTCCCATTTGTCATCTTGAAACTGAACATGGCACATGTTATGCAAGCAAGCGCAATAATAAGCGTCAACTGAGAAGAGGAAAGATGAAAGTGAGTTGTTCATCATCCGCCTCATCACTCTTCTTCTCGCTCTTTGTTGTCGCAGTTGAATTTCATAAACCACAAGACGCTGCTGTTGGTAAAGTTGGTGATATGCGTTTTCTTTTGCGTTGATGGTAGCCCGCAGTTTTGTGGAGTTGCCTCCTCTTGTTCTTCCTTTTTCCTACTTTTGTCGACCTGTCCTTCAACTTTTTTGGGGGAATTTACATGCATTATTCGAAGTATGCAAAATTTATTTGAAAAACAAAGAAACAAGCAATGTGCAAAAGTTTAGTGTGTGAAATTATTATGATTGACTTGACGCAATCAGCAAACTCAAAACAGTGCCATTTTGAGATTTCACCACGTCTCTGCAGCTTCTGTTAAGGTCTTCCGATTTACATAGGAAAAAAATACTATGGGGGTTTTATCATTTACTCTGGTAAGCTGTTTTTTCTCAGAAAATTTGAAAATTCGGGAGGAGTTTTTTTTTTTACAAATATTAGGGGATTAAAAATTGTTTTTGGTTTTTTAGATGCGTCCTAGCGCACTGCTCTGTGCATCCCTAGTCCTTCTAGCTTTCCTCTTCCCTGAAACATGTGAAGCTGGAAAGAACAAAGTAATTCCTCCAGTAAAGCACCTTTTCGGTGTAGGAATAGGTTACCAAAAAGTAGTTCATTATAAGCCAGTGTTAGTATTTTCAAAGTCGCGTCGCGTGAAACAGCGCCGTCCAGGATGGGGTTGGAGTGGTGGTGGGGGAGGAGGAGGAGGAGGAGGTCACAAATATACACCTATTGTGGTTAAGGAGAACATTCATAAGCATGGTAAAAGTGGATATCCATACTCACATCCTCCCCCACAGCAACATCGTCGTAAACGCAAGAGACAGCAGCATCCTCACAGAGAACACAGCAGTTACAATGGAGGGGGTGGTGGACGTGGATGGGGATGGAGACAAGGGTGGAGACGACCTCACAGAAGTCACCGGAAAGGACACGGTGGTGGACACCGCTACCACAATCTTGATAGCCACCTTGGTCAGATCCATCATGGTAGTGGAGGTGGAGGTGGTGACAGTAGTGCAAGCTATGAGTATCCTCATCGTGATCACAATGACCATCACCACCATGAAATATCAGACTACCCCTCTACCGAGCATCATCATGACAATTATGGAGGCGTTTGGGGTGGAACTGTTGGTGGTGGTGGTCGGGTTGTATATCCGTCTCACTCTTCCACTTACTACGGCTCACCATACTCCTCCATCGAGGACATTGAGGATGAACCAGGAGGTTACGAAAGTGAGATTAAGGAGCAGTGGAAAAAGAATGTGCCGATATCCCCAAGCGTTTCTCCACCCGATGCAACCCCTTCTCCCACACCTTCACAGTTTCCATTTACAGAGCATCCCCCAAATGATGCAAGCGTTACCAGTATTCAAAAGGATTTCTTAAAAAATCATATGAAAAATTTTAACCAATTCCAAGAGTACCAACAATCCACTACAAATGAACCTAGAAAGGACCACGAAGATTCTCAATTTGCCCCATACAGAATGAGACCACCAGGACCCTTCTTTTCTACCACAGATCCTCAGAATTCTGAGGCGGAGGAAAGGGAAAACCCACATTATGTTGATGAGTACTCGGAAGATGACATCCGTGCCAATCACGGAGGAGAAAACTATGATGATTATAACGGCTCTAATGACCTCAACAGGAAAATGATGCCGATAGCTCAACAAAGCACTCAAATTACAACCACAATTGAACCGAATCCTGTCAGCAATACTTCCCCGAGTCGGGGAAATTTTCAACAGATCATAACAGCGATGCCAAAAATTGATAAAGCGTTCAAACCAAGCCCAAGGGTTGATGACAGGAACAACGGAAGTAGTTTCAACAAGCCTGGTTTCTTTCCAACATTTGAGCAATTCAAACAGATCAAAATGACGTGAACATTAAATCTACCATAATATAATAATATGTTGTTATCTTTTTATGTAATTTTTAAGATGAAATAAATTGTTTTAACTTTTATTGATTATTTTTAATAAAACAGTAATTATAAACGTTAAAAATTATTTAGACATGTATAAAAATCGGTATCAATTAATCCTTGCTTTTAATCCACGTTTCATCTTCCAAATCAAACGTATAGACGCCACCTCCAACCGAGCATATTAGTCGTGGTCTAGTTGGATGTGGGTTCAAGCTAGTCACGGGGTGACTACTACCTTCCTCATTAACTTTCAATAGTCCCTTAATCTCTTCAGTAATCAAGTCCCATACGTAAATACTGCCAAACGGACTGGCACTCAAGACATATCTGTCGCTAAAATCGAAACCTACCTCAATTTTATAATCTTTGTATTTCTCATTCGTATGACCCTTATAACAAGCAAGCAGCTCTCCAGTGTCTTTATCTATCAATTTAACAGTTTCATCTGCAACAGAAAGCAAGTGACTAGCTTGGTCTCTACTAATCGCTACACTTGTAACTGCCTCAGGCATACAATCTACAGAGAGGGACCCTTGTCTCAAATCATAAAGTCTTGTATAACCATCC
>JAQIXX010007995.1:0-10167 GCA_034700605.1 Willowsia nigromaculata | reverse complement strand
CACAGGGAAAAATTTACGACATTTGTGTTTACCGCATTTGCACTGGTGGTTTTTATAACATTTTTTGTTAACGTGTTTGTGATATACTTCATTCTTATAAAATTACCCAGATTGAAACCTGTCACATTTCTTGTGTCTCACATGTCATTGGTTGCCATCAGCCTAGCTGTCATTACACTTTTCAGCACTAGTGAATCAGCTTATTTTATTAAAATTAAAGGAGTGGCATGTAATTTTGTGGCGTATTTTAAAAGTAAGTAAAACCAAAATTTTGCATTTTAAAATATATTCTGAAAAGTTTTAAGAAACCGTGTTTAAACATCTGTAGGCGTTTCCCTCTGCACCTTTTCAATGAACATACTAATGATCTTTTACGAAAGATTAAATTCGTTTCAAGACACACGCAAAAAGTTGCAGCTTTCACGAATTGTCACCGGAATTTGGATTTTCCCTATTTTATTCAGCATTCCCACTGCCATTATGGTTGAGCCAATGTCAGACTATATCAATAACACACATGGAACCACTGGAAATTGCAAATCGGTAATACAGTTAAATTACTTAATGTTGGAGGTAGTAAGTCAAGTTATTTATCTTAACGAGTGTACATTCTTGATTTTTTGCATTTTTAGATTAATCTCTTTGGAAATTTTGTAGCAACTGTATTCTACGAATCAATGAGATTTATAATTTTTCATGGAGTCATTGTCATCTACATAATTTATGGTATTTTCTAGTTGAATTTTTGAAGAGTTTGTTCGTATTAGTCCGTTGCCTATAACTTTTTCTTTATTTATAGCCGTCTTCAAGATTTACTCGGCACTGAAGTATCTTCAAAACATTTCGGTAAATAAAATGAAATATTAGTTTATGCATTTAACAATATAATTTAAATTCGAACATTGTATCACCATTTTGGCGGAATACCGATTTTTCAAATCTATTTTAACCTTTTTTGTAGCGAAATCAAAACAAGAGATTACGGGGGAAAGGTCGGAGCTTGCAATTAGTCTGCTTTCATTTCATCTCATTTGTATTTATCTGGCTTCCAAGTGGACTCATTATCTCATTTCGCAGAGTACAGAACCGATCTAATGATGAAACTTTGCAAAAGATTTTTGATCAGAATTCTCTAGTAAATGGAGGTTTGTGTTTGGCTATGTTTCTATATTATATGTTGAACCCACTCATTTCCATTTTACTTCTCAAAAATACCTGTGGCTGCAGTAGGTTATTTAGGTGTGATTTTGGTGAGCGTTATTGTCTAGTATATTGCAAATGTTGTGAGCTACAGTCATCCCACGCAAATGGAAAGAAAAAAGGTTCTCAAACTAAAGAGGTAAACAAAAGGGAAGTGAAGTCTGGAACAGAAAGTACCGATGGACAAAGAGAAAGCAGTCGCTTTTCTACGGTTGGCATGACCACAACTGGTGAAAACATCGAACTAAATGCTACCACTGACATAGATGAACCAAGCCCAATAAGATGTTTAGATTACAAGTGTCTAGCAAACCCTGGGAAAGTGGCTGGCAACAATGGAGACCAACTATTTACTAATAATACCTTCAAGAACATAAAATTTGGGGAAGAGACGCTAGTTTAGCCGAACTAAATGTCTTACAGATCTTTCCTTAACGAAGTTGAATTCAGGTAAATGGACTAACTAACCAAAAATGTAATGAAAGAGTTTGAGTTAGTCGAAGCATTATTAGCTTAAAATGTTGAAGATACACCTCGGTAATAGTAATTAGAGTTAATTATATTGGCAGAAATATGTACATACCTATCTATACCATAACATTTATTTTAGTAAAACCCTATTTTTATACAAATAAAGAGGCAGAAAATAAACCTTGTAGTGTATTATATAATACACCATGCGAAACAACCTTGATGGAAAGTATCAAAAGAACAAACCTTCTGAAAAGTTTCATAATGTTTTAAGCAAAAGTATATATTGTATATTACCCCGTTTTAAGCAATATAATTTAGTTGCATTTAAGATGACAATATTTTGATTTGTGTAGATCATGTGACAAAATTTGTCACTTTGCAAATTGGACAGACAGAAAATAATAATAATACCTATCGTTCATCATTTGATACATACGTAATGTTTAGCTCACCATTGAATACGGACTTTAGCCATATAATAGATATAATATGCATAGGACGAAAATTTAATCGAAGTTATGATGTTGATTAAGACATTTTTATGCTTAGTTATCTACAGAAAGCTGCAAACATAATAAAAACGAATGAACATGAATTACTCGTATACTCTATATACATACACATAAGTCTTTGTCCCATTACTTTTGTTTATTGGTTTGCCAACGTATTTTAGACATGATCATCTATCATCATTCAAAGAATATATTCCCGGAAAATATCAGGTTGATGTTGTTTCTAACGGTAAAGATTGTGTATGCAGAAATCAGAATGGTTAAATGAAATATCTAGCTAATTTTACTCAAAGGTCAAAGTTTAAAACGAATATGTTCCTTTTGAACCAACCCCAACCTGGTATGACAGAATTTTCCAAGTTATTTTTTATTCGTATAGTAAAATTTTCGATCAAGTAGGCATCTCTTTAATGTAACCATAAACTCTAAGACTTCATGTTATTTGAAGAACAACAAAGAAGACATTTTGTTACTTCAACTCGTAATAGTTAAGTACTTTGTGTCTTTGTAACGTTTTCTTGTTTATAATTTCTTGTATCCTTGACATTATGCTAGCCCAGTATTAAAACTTGGCACAATGAAATCATTATTAAAAGCTTTTCCCTTAACCACCAAAGAAACAATATTAATGGATGTGTTTCCCAGAAAAATCGCATTCATACTGTTCCTAGAATTTTCTTCAGCCATGAGAAATTTAAACTTTTTGAGGTCCCGATAATACATTTACACTTTAAACTTTACTTTGTTATCAAAAACATTAATCTCATTAACGCTTTAGATTTAATGTCATCATTATATCGTTATTCTCTACATAATCAACTATCAGATACGTTGTAAAAGTATGCTAGATAATTATTGCGATCACCATCCTGTGTGTATGTCTGGATGTCAGCGTGATAACTCAAAAATTGCGTGACTGATTGACACCCAATTTCGTATACAAGTACCACAGCTCATAAGGTGCTCTGTTGTTGATTTTCAGGCAACTGGGCCAGTCCCTTCCCCTGGGGTAAGGGGTCATCAACTTTTTCAAATGACAATATATGTCAGCTGATACCTCATTCCAACGGTCTTGCCAAATAAATGGTTATCCCATTATCAGTTTTTGCATACAAGGATCCTTCTAGTGGGGTATTGCAAAATCATCAATTTTTTCCCTAAACACCAAAATCGTCGTCGAACAAAATCGGTCTCATCATGAATCGTATTTCATGATCAATATTAATACATATCATCCTTATTCTTTACTTATCGCTTCCAATAGCATCCGATAGTTGCTTCAATGGGTCGTCCACTCTTCTAGTTCATGTATTATGAACAAAAGGTTTCTTCACTAAAAGGTTTTGAATAACTATGACTTAATTCTAAATGAATGTGATCGATTACGTGCGTATAAGTGAATAAGGATAAAGAATAAGGTAAAAGCAAATTTGGTTTTATGTAATTGAAAACTAAGCAATGCATGCTTTTCCGAAAGAAGAACCTATTCCAAGCAGCTTCAGTGAAGCCTCAACCCACTTAAATTTTTGTCCAAATGCTCTTTTAAAACTCATATCTTTGTGTCTGTAAAGGGAACCCATCCTCAATGAGATTTCTACATACTTTATAGATACTATGAGAATGTATACCCAAGATAAGAAATGATATTATTATATGACCAACCTACGCTTTCTTTGCCAAAGGCAAAGTACCCAAATGTACTTGTCTTTTACTACAGGTTGCTCAACAATTTCAAATGTTTCAGTTACATCTGTAAAAATTCCTGCGTTTCCCTTGCCTTAGCCACTAATCATCAACCGCTTTCTTGCAACCATCTCTTTCAGTTTCTCTGTAGAGTTCTCTGGAAGCTGATACTCTGAGTTTGGATAAAACGCATTAAATGGTTCTAACAATCTCGACATTGTGAACATGCCGTCTAGTGGATACTGCTGAGCACTTTTAATTGTTTGAAAAAACAAATGCTCGGTAAATAATTTTTTTTAAATACTCCAACACAGTATCTTCACGATCCACATGAAGGAAATCTTAAGAAACCCCGGCACCATAAAAACCACTTAAAAGTAACCTACCAGGTAGCTCGCAAAAGATTTAAGTAGATGTTTTGTGCATTGCACAATACCGAAAAATGGCCATACTAACTCTAAGCCCATGTACAAGCTTTTGTAAATGAGAAATGTATAAACTAGTAGCACCACAAGATACCAAAACCATATATTCAGATATTTTATACATTTCGTTTCATATGATATATATACCTATAATAATAATAAGTTAGATTCATTGTCAATAATTCCCTCGGAAGGCAAATTACATTATTTAGACAGTAATCAAATTGGGCAAATGTAATATTAAACAGAAATTCAATCATTACATAATTAGTCATGTGACATTTTTCATTAATACAGCATTAATAGCATCATCAATATATTTTTGGTTATCATAGTTCCATTTAATGTTTCCGGATGAAGGAAGAAGATCATGCAAAATTGTACATTGTGCTTAAAATAAGATCGATAGTATCCTTTTAGCAGTGACGGTTGGGAATCTTCGGAAATTTTGTCTGATAAATATCCTAAATTTAGATTTTCTACATTGTTGAAAGTGAAAGCTTATAGTCAGGGTAGAAGGGAAGGGTACTTTTTCAGAAGGCGTTTGGTTATTGCTTTTTGTCAAGACTGTTGAAAAAACAATGAATTTCGTCTTACAGCAATGCAGATACGGGAAACCAAGCTGTTAAATCAAAATGGATTCCTAATATAAACAAGAGAGAAAAGCAATGTACTATAGTGTTATTCAACCAGGAAAATCTCGGAGTATTGTATCATTAGGCAAGGTACCTACTAAAGCTGTTTGAATGTTTTTAGTTGTACAAAGTATGAAAGTATACACAAAAGAAACCTGAGTGAAAGTTGCATAAAAACAATAAAGCTTTTATATCGAAACGCACACAATTCCAGAAAACCTGATGCGTTATTGTAGCCCTGCTGTTGTGCTCTTCTAGCATCTAGCTTAATACAACGTAACAATTTTGAGTACACAGTTCATAGCAAATTTACAAAAAAATTAATTATAAGTTTTCACTGTTGTCACGTTTTCAACCAGGTTCAAATTTCGATTGTTTTATTTATAGGTTGTAAAGTAAATTGTTGTGTAATAATATGCTTCATCTCAGCGAAGTTACTCACAATCAGTCAGACAAAAACCAGTAATAGTTTAAGCGTCGTAGTTGCTAGCAGCCTCGCTGTTATCCCTTCGTGATACAAAATTTGTTAAATATATCTATTATTGATATGGGTGGATTTGAATTTAATTGGAAAAGTAAGCTACCTCACTAATTTTAGTAGATTTCCTCTATCCATTTTCAATATAAGCTTGATGGAATACTTGTACGCGTTTCTATTTATACTTTCTCCATAAAGTTTCTCATGATTTCTGATGAACACTCACTGTCCTTTCAGAACAGCAGAATGATGTCATCTCGTACATTCTTGGATCTCGATTTTTTGTCTTGCATTCAGTATATCTACTACTTTTGTGAGTAAACCTATACTAAAATATATTTTACTGAATGCGAGAAAACCGAGAGACACTCATAAAACCAGTGGAATTTGCAAATCCGCACTGTTTACTCTTATTACTAATTGCTTGTGCCTAGTATATCTTAGCTTTTTGTAGATCAGTGTACTTGAAAATCGTTTAACACACGATTCCTTACGATTTGCTGTTTTTCATGGACCCATTGTAATGTAATTAGCTAATGGTAAGTGTGTTTAACCTTAAACGAAATCCAAAGTCCACATATTTACAATTGTAGCTTTTTTTAGAATTCAAAGTGAACTGATTTTTTTGCGGAAAAATAAGTAAGCATTTTAATATGGTGGGTAAGTGACTGAAACTATTTGCAGATTAAATTTAAATAGCTTTTTGATTCTTACTTTCGACAAAGCTTCAAACAGCGGGTTGTAGTATGTAACTTTCTATTTCTTTTTCTCCTCACATTTTCTATAAATATCTCGCCTGTGGTTACCTTACACAGTCTTGTAGAATATAAGACCAATCTCATTAAAATAGTGCAAACTAATTCCAACCAAGAGTTGTCTGCAGAGCAGTTGTATTTTCTTGAAAGTATATATTGCATTCTTGAGAGTATTTTTGCATTGCTTGATTCATTGAATCTTTTATAGATAGTCTTGCTTCCAGACACTTTTTGTGGCTGCAATTTACTTCGTCCTGTAGTTTTCCATGTTTTGAAAACTTGAGAAAAATGAAGCCAGTATTGTACTCTATCTTGTGAAATGATAACTGGGTAGATGTATTGCTATCAGTCTGTTTTGATTTTACTCTTACCTACTTTCTTCGAAACAGATATAGCTATGGTAAATTTTTAAAACCTATTTTTAAATATCACCATCCACAGAAAACATCAAGTTTACAGACTTTCAATTTTTACTAATATTTTATACTTTTAGCTGCTCAAAAACTGCTGATTATATTACAAAGAAGCTCCGTAATACTAAGCAGGATTTACTAGGGAATACCAGAGAGGCTGTCGTGAATAATGATAATGAATGAATGGCTGTTAATGGGCCTCACTGTGATATTTTGAATCATCGCCTCACTTGTTTTACGTCCATGAATAAATGAACTTTTACAAGAAAATGCCGTGTATTGACTTGCAATAGTTTGACTTGAGCTTAACAAATTGTTAAATTACATTAGCATCCCAAAATTACCCATCATTCACAAAAGCTATTAAACCACAAATTTACTTCTGAATTTTTTAAAACAAACCTTAATTGATACTGGTTTTGCGCAGATCTGTAGTCCTTGTTTCAAATTTCATTGTATCTTTTACTTTGATCCTACTATTCAGCGATGTTATCGGTCCAGGAACTGTAATCAATATATTAACAATTCTAGATAAGAACTGTTAACAAGTAGTGGGAAAGTATAATTGCATAAAGTGATATAAAAGTCGTTATCGTTATTATTAAAATCAGATATGTGTATTTTCAGAATTTCAGAGTATATTAACTGCTCGTGCAAATCATAATTTTTTTGATTGCGAAAGTATGCCCAACCCAATTATGATGATAAAAGTTAAGGTCAAGTGTATGTGCAAACAACACGCTGTTATGCAATAATATGGAAATACAAGCCGTGTTTAGTCCAACTCTTCATCAGTAATAGCTTTGCATTCCATGAACTTGAACAATCTCTCATTCATTCTATAAAGTTTTCATTGATTACAACAACATGAAATTTTATAGTTGGTTAACCACAGTTCAACTGCTGATTGCGGTTGTTCCATTAGTAAATTCAGAGAACATTTTATTTTTTCATAATATTGCCAGTTACAGCCACCTTGTTACCACATGGCCTTTAGCTGAAGCACTTTCTAATCGTGGGCATAATATCACTTATATCACACCATACAAATATAAGCAACCAAATCCCAACATTACTGAAATCCTACCAGAAAAGTTCTCCAAGTTCCTTCTAAAAAGGCAAGGTCAAGAATTTGATATCAATCTTCGAGTTCACAAAAAGCTAGCGCATTTGTATGACACTATATTAGACATTTCCTACACCACATGTGAAGCTCTTTATACTTCCCCAGATTTCCTAGATTGGTTAAAAACCAAACCAAAATTCGACCTAGTAATAATTGACAGTTGTTTTGACCATGAATGCGGGGTTGGCTTGGCTTACAAGTTGTCAGCCAAATATGTATATTTTAGTACCATCCCTACAATTCCCTACGAATATGACGCTTTCGGGTATTTGCCGGAAAGCTCAGCAATTCCGGAATTTGATGTGGATTCTCCCTCCGTGCCAATGAACTTCTTCACAAGGCTAGACAATACGCTGATGTCCATAAAATGGCGATTTTGGCATTATCAGCACACATTTAGGATGGACAATTATATACGAAATGCACTTAAAATTCCGGATATGCCATTTGTCGGGGATTTAGTGTCGTCGCCAACGTTAGTGTTCTATACTGGAGATGTGATATTGGATTATCCTCGGACACTACCCCCAAATTATGTTAACGTTGCTGGACTGCACTTCAAAGAATCCTCAAATGATTTACCCGAGGTATCTTACATTTGTCAATTTTTTAAATCCTTCATTATTATACAAATTTTTGCATGCTTTTAATTTTCAGGATATAAAAGAGTTTTTTGGAAATGGTGAAGAAAATGATGGGTTTGTATACATCAGCTTGGGATCTATGGTTGTTTCCTCCAATCTACCTGAGAGTATCAAACAAGTATTTTTTGATACATTCAGATCATTTCCCAGACTAAAATTTTTATGGAAATGGAATGGTGACTTTCCCAAAGAAATTCCTGAGAATCTATTTCTTCGGAAGTGGTATCCTCAAATTGATTTATTAGGTGAGGTCATATCCGGAAAAAGGTTTTATTGGGATATTTTACGGACAGATAAAATTTTGATATGCTCTGTTCAATTCGTTTTAGGACACAAAAAAATCCGAGGTTTTATCACTCAAAGCGGAAGACCAAGTTGTGTTGAGGCTCTTTACAATGGGGTTCCTATGATAAGTTTTCCTGTGCTGGTGAGTTTAAAGCATGTGTAATTTTAAAAGTGAATTTTATATTTACTAATGTCGAAATATTTAGGGAGATCAAGATTTCAATGCGAATCGCCTAGCTGAGTCTGGTGCAACGATTAAGCTTGAAATTGGCACGGTGACCTTGAAGGAACTAACGGAAGCAATAAACAGAACTGCTTATGATTCTTCGTAAGTTAATATATGTGAACGTTCTTGCGCTTTACTAAAAGTACAATATAAAATTCTAAAGTTGAAATTTATACTTTTTCTTAAGAGTGAAGTCTCGTATGAATAAACTGAAACAATTAGTACAAGACAGGCCAATGAGTTCTGTGGATACTGGAGTTTGGTGGACTGAATATGTTCTTAGGATGGATGATACGGAGCACCTGAGTCCGGCAGGAGCAAAACAAAATTGGTTCGTCAGACGTCAGATTGATGTATGGGCGTTTTTGTCGATTGGCGTCTTCATAATGTTAAATTTTGTTGGTCTCTTGATCTTTAAAATCATAAAAAAGTTTTTGTCACAGGAAAAGAAACTTAAAACATTGTAATATAAGCCATGAAATCACAGCAGATGTACGCAGAATTCTTACAAAATGTGCAGACTAGTATGTATGCAGTAAATAATTACCAAATAGTTGCATAAAAACAACAACCTTGTAATTTTATATGGAGTTTTAGTTTTCTACTAAATACGTGAAAAAACAACGCTTTACACAATTTCCACGATGGTTAAGTATAAACGTGTTTAATATATCTCACCTTACATAGCATCTTTTCCTGGCCAGTGCAATTAAATTTCCATGCAAAAAAGAAAATATGCTCATCAGAAATTATGTAAATTTACCATATTGTGTCATGCATCCGGGTTTAACTCATCCATCGCCTTTTGAAGTTTCCTCAGGAGGCAGCTTGCTGATGAAACATGATATCATTTGTGTAAGGATGGGTTTGTCTAACTACAGTATTTGAAAAGCCGTAAGTAGAAGCACTAGACCTGCATCTTTTCCCAGTCAAAACGCAGTAAGAAATAATTTAAGGAAAGCTCACTCTTGCTCATCGTCAGTATAAATTCCCTTTTCATAATTACGAAGAAACACCACTTTATATAATGCTTATGACAATATATATTGCATATACTTTGTAGCATCCGTACTACCAAACCAAAGCTACATCTTGCCAGGTAACTAATAATGATGATTAAATCCTATTACTTTAAAAGAAAATGCAAATTTCTTATTCTATATTCATTACTTTCTGTTTACTTGTATTCGTTCATAATTTTACTTTTTAAACTTTACGTAAGTAAATAATAATGAGGTAATTATCATAAAATTTTTCATATATGAACGCTAATTATAACCAGATAAATAGGTTCAGTCTACTGAAATCTCA